>JAUYWH010000006.1:13723704-13795363 GCA_034779795.1 Ctenopoma multispine | reverse complement strand
AGATAGATAGATAGATAGATAGATAGATAGATAGATAGATAGATAGATAGATAGATAGATAGATAGATAGATATTATATAATATATTATTATAATATATCACCGTATAGTTTAAAGTGTATGAAAAAGAGGAAAAAAACAAATCTCTTATGCCAACACTTGTTGTTTAATGATTTCATCATATGTCTGAATCGTATCTGAACTTGGCCTGGCCCAAAACCCCAGAAAGCACAGGACCACCATAGTAGCTATGCGGAAGCGACCTCCTTTCCAAACCAGCACATCTTTACAATCACACTACATACTGGATATAGACAGACAGAAAAAAACACCACTTTCATTCATGCTGTTGTTCCTTTGGGGTATTAGGATTATTAGAACAGCTCCATCTGGGTTATTAATTGCAGTGTTGCCATGGCTTTAAGACTGTAGTTTTGGAGAGATCAAACTGCACCTCTTACTTTAGTCAGTGTTTACAGCTGGGGATTGTAGACCATTACTTGCACTTCCTATAATGTACAGTGTTGAGACTAACACTATCTTTGGGATCTAAGTCTGAGTGTATCTGTCTTTCTGGCTGTCTGTGATGGATTAGTCACCTGTGGTGTAAAGAACTGGATGAATGTATGACATTCTCATATATGATGATCCCATTCTTTTTACTAAATCTAATTAAAAAGGTTTAAACACCCATGACCGCCCACCTGGTTATAGGGTGACTTCATTGTCACAAAAGTCTGTAGATCAAATACAAAGATGTGAGAAAGGCTGTTCTAACCTGGATGAGGCAGCATATGAGAGCTGACTGTGTTAAGTTTATATGGAAAGCAGTTTTGAATGTTGGCTTGAACACAAAAGGACATGCATGGAGGCTGGGAACAAGAAGAATTACAGGACACTGATTCTCCATATACTAAAAAATATAAAACCTTCTATAGTATGGTATAGATTTGTCATGCTGACAAAAATATGCAAGACAAAACATGAAGGTACTACAGTAAGAAAATGTCTATGCAAGCTAACTTTTATGGAAACCTCGGGAGCTATAAAATAAAAGATGAAATGATTTAAGGTTTTGGTGCTGCAACACATACAGCACAGCGGTTATGTGGTTCCTGACTTGAAATGCTGAAGCAAAACATAGAAAAAAATGCAGTGGGACAAAACAGACACACGGAAAAAACTACAGGGCTGTGATACATGACAGTTTTTTCAAAGCACAACAGTGTGAAATGTGTAGCAGAACAAAATTACATCAAGCCTCATGAAAAGACAGGAACTTGTACAGATCAATGGATGTTGTACGGATGTTCAGTTTACACTACACAGCCCAGCAGGTTGGATCAGACTGACTGATCAGACACCAGAAACTCCTCTCCCAGTTTGTTGCCCCATCCTTCATTCATAAGTTATTACAACTAAAACAAAATTGCAGAATTTTAAAGCCAACACGGTAATTTAATAAACACATATACTGGGCACGTCTTCGTAAATCAAGATATCTCACATGTCAGATGAGGGTGTTTGCCAGGGAGAAATTCCTCCCACGCCAAAGCCTATACTCTTTGATCTATGGTCAGCCAGCCAACCTCAGCTCTGCAACCAATTCCAGAGTTGTCCTGCTGTGATAAATACACAACGACATAGCAACACAAACACGCACACCAGCCTGTACTTTTCAACATCTAAACCTCTCTTGCCTAGTTGCATAGTGTTATGATTTTTGGATGAGGCTATACTGTCAATGCCAGGTGGTCTAGCTGAGGGCCTTTTTTTAAACATCAAAAGTGTGTTTTGGTGACGCAACATCTACAGACAATTTGTATGCTACAGAAAAGAAATATCATCTTATTGTGGTCAGTATTATATTTAAGAACCATCATGTTGGTTCTGGAAGTTGATTTTCAGGTATTATGGCAATGGACTGAAACTAATGGCTGCCTGGAACGTGGTTAATGCCTGGAGGGGGGTTGCAGTAACTATAGTAACTATACATAATTTGTAGTTAATGGGCTAAAACTTGAAAAACCGACAATGTGGTTCTTTTCTGTGGGAGTGCTGATATCTCACCTGATGTCAGTAAAGTGTGGGGAGAAAGCCATGCCATGGTAAACACAGCATGAAGCAAACCAAACTAACACTGTGATCATGGTCTCTAAAATCATCAGTTAATTCTCTTCAATACAATCAGCTGCGCTTATTAAAAGTGAGGTAACATCCATTATTATCCTTTTTGTGGTCCATGTGGGCATTTAAACAGCAGATAATGTGTAGGCAACAATGTTGTAAACAAGAGCATCGTCATCATCATTATTCAAATTAAGAAGACATTTTTTTTTGCCTTTTTGTTAAACAAAAGCAAAAAAGATGTGGTTACGGACTGGAGGATATGCAGTGGTCTTTCAGGGCTTTTATCAGTGGACGAATCAAAGCACAAATTCAATTTATAATCTACTGCTTGAGCTAAACATCTACCATAAATTCATCCTGCATTCCTTCAGCTTAAACCTTTCTTACAGGAGCTTGATTTACGCAGTCGACCAGCTACTATATATCTGTTAAAAGACAGCTTCTCACACAAAAATCTCACAAAGCACACCTCAAGCCTTTTAAGGGGCTATGCGAATAACAGTCATGAAGAGCGTGCCGAGTATCGAATTCAGTCAGGACTTAGGCCTGGAGTTTTTTGCCCACAGAGAGACATTCATCCCTGGCAGGGACAGAACAGGAGTGATCGCTCACTGGAGCATTAGGAAATGTCCAGACCTCATCATTCATTGGCCTCACTCTTCTTTACTTACCACTCTTTCTGTGTCTCTTTGTCTCTCTCTGCCTTTCCACTTAGCATTTCTCTAGAGTATGCCCCCACTGTCACTTTCATTCCCTTTCAGATAGAGTGAATGTCTCTCATAGGGTTCACTTAGATCCCAGGCACATATCCCACTATTTCCTATAGGTAACTCAATGCTCACACACATCACTCAGACTCATCTGTCAGTGGTATTTAATGCTGAACATAATATTAACAGGTATTTAATGACACTCAAAGACTTCCTTTGTTACATCAAACTTCAAGAGGGACAGATGTGACATCAGAAGACTTGCTTTTATTGGCATGTCCCTAAACACTGGACCTTTTCTTTTTTCCTTTCATTCATTTGATTTTCTATCTTCTTCATATTGCTCACAGCTTTATCTCTTTTACTTTACTATATCTCTACTCTCCTTTCCTCTCTTCTGTTCTCATCTTCTCCAGATGTTGACCCAGATGGGTCTTGCTGTCCTGTGCACTTTGTCTCTGTACAATGTCAGTTAGTGTCAAAGACAGCCTGTGTACAGCTTCTCAAATGCAGCTGCAGTTCTACTGCAGTTCAGGATTTTTATGGTTTCTCATGAATGAGAAGGGAGAGAGATTTTATAGGCTTTCATAGTAAAATCGGCTGGGCACATTCTGATCTAATCTATTTCTTCCCTCTGACTGTTTCGAGGCTTGAATGTTTATATAGTAATCATCATCTTTGAGGTCAATTAGGTCAAGAAAGGGGCCAATATAACAGTTTTTCATAATTACTAAGACATGTTTAATGAAACTGGAATTTACTAAATCTTCTTCAACACCTTATCTTGCTAATGTGTTAATAATTAATACATTTCCGTTGGTTAACACCCATGTCATCCTAAGACCCAAACCTCTGTTGGATTAACTGCCTATGCACAGCTGATATAAATTATTTGCATAGTTTTTCAGCAGCATTTACAGTATTCTCCTTTTTTGTGTTTGATGCAGCACAACACTTACAAATGTCAAGGTTGTTTCTAACTTTGTTCCCTTTTTCTAGTCCCTACCCTTCAGCCTGCTCTCTCATCTACCATTCACTACTTTATGTTCATATTTAGTCCTTCATTGCCCATACTCACCAGTTTTTGCGTTAAAAAACTTTAACTAAAAAGCTTTCCTTAAACCTCACCATTACTTTTGTGCCTGGGTCCTAATTACCAAATGACAAAATTGTTTCTTGGTTTTTCTGATTATGGGTGAAATGTGTTATTTTCACTGAAGAAACAATAAAGTACAAACCCTGTGTCATGTTTCTCAGAAAATCTATTTTCTCTTTCAACAGATGTTTCAAGATGTGTCCCTATTAAAAACTATTATTTTATAATTAACGATGTTAGCAAGAGTCATTACTATTTAAAATGACACTGACTGCTTCGTCTACCTTAAAATTTGACTTAATAATTATTCTACAATCCACTTTTTGCCCTTTGCCTTAGATTTATTAGTTAAGGAAGTTTGTTTATAACCTGGATGTCACATTTCTTTCAATATACAATTTATTTGATAGGAAATCACAGAAATCCTAGATTTTTAGAAATGCACTGCTGAATAAAAATTTAAACTAACACGAACAAAAGCGTATTGCTGAGAATGTTAAATGTCAAAAACCAAGCTGTAAAACAAAACACTGACATGAAAAAACATTATTCTTTAAAGCAGCAGAATTGACCATAAAAGATCATGATAGACTTGAAGTTTATGAACTGAACACATCATTGTGGGATAATTATACACATACTAAAGTTATTTACAACAAGCTGAAATTGGAGACCGGTTTTAAGGGCAGTAACGAGCGTTGGCATGTCAGAGCTGAAACATTCATTAAGCTTTTTTGCTCTTTTTCCACTGACACATTCCTTTGCTCTCCAGTTAGCTGCATTCTTCATAGTAGGTATTCTCGAGTCTCAAAATCAGTTTCCGCCTCTCCGTTGCCAGTGACTTGAGACACTATGGGTACAATTAAGATATATGGCAAGAAAGCAGAACTGGGAGGGGACCACGGAGAGTGAGTGAAGGGGGGCAAGGAGTTTGGCAAAAGATTAAAAGGCAAGGCTAATGATAACATGAGACCTTGAAATGGGAACAAGGAGGACTGTGGTTTCATCTCACTTCTTATTCAACCTCCACTCCTCCCTTGACCTCCCCTTTCTTTTTTAGTGTCTCCCCTTTTTCTGTCCTCTCCCTCCCTCCTTCTTTCAGCACCCTATTACAGCAAGTGCTTGTTGTCTTTCATGTGGACGTCATGGTTGGAAATGATTAGAAACATAGAACCAGCGAAGGGAAAAGAAGAGGCGGCAAGAGAGACCGACTTCTATATTTGGAAGAAAGAATACTAATATCATTAATGAACTTAATAAGGGAGGATGGCCACTTAAGAATCTCTTTCTCTTTCTGTCACCCACAAATGTGCGTGCTTGTCCACACATGCACGCACACTAGCAGATGATCTGCACTCAGAGATAAACAGTAAACTATACCACAGAATTACAGATTTAGACCATGGAGTTGAACATGGAGACATATGGCATGTGTTAGAAAGTTTATCTTTGGGCTGCATCTCATCTTGAAGAACACAAGGCATGATTTCCACATGTTGGTTTAACAATATGCTGTCACTCTGGAGGTCTGCTCATACTCGAGGCTAAGCAACAAACAAACAATAGACCTCAGCAGGAATGTGATACCCTGTTTTCAGGCTGCTTGCTTCACCTGTTGCCCAGCAGCATGTAGAACAGTGAGAAGATGGTGCAAATTGTTTTGCTGAAATAAAACATAGCTAAAAATGTGAGCAAACAAGGTCACAAAATTAAGATGCTATTCATCTAGCACCAAAGTCAGCACCAAAACAAATCGAGTTCATCTGAGTCAAGGGGAATCAAGATGAAGTTTAAGATCAACAAAAGGTTGTTGCCCTGCTTTCTGAAGACCCAGCGTGAGCTATGTGAATGCCCAAAAGCATTCACTTTACAAAACAATAAAAGCAGTAATTCCTGCCATTTGAGAATCTTGGCCCAGTTAGCCTAACACAAGACCTTTACAAAACTGTTTGGATTTCATTTTTCAGCATTCAAAATAGTTGATTAATTGACTACTCATTTCAGAATCATCCCTGGTATGAGTTTCCTATGTTTTATGCCTTCAGAATACGTCTTTAAACTGCAACTGGAGTAGGAAATCATCAGTGATCTGTTTCAAAGCTAGAAACCAACTGCCTGTCACCATTGGCTCAATAGATAGGGAACAAGCTGGAATCGTTTTTCTAAAAGCAGATACAGAAATAAAGGAGTGGGAGTTGACTGTGTATGGAGGTTAGACGTGAGGTCAGAGGGAGATAAAAAGCTGGTTACATGGATGTATGGAGGGATAGAAGAGCACAATGAGGGATGACATCACCTTACTGGACTCTGAAGAGTGATAAGAGACGCAGGGGATTTAGATGATAGTGATCCAATCTTGTGCAAAGCCCTGCAATGTGGCAACTCTTAACCCGAGTGCACAATTGTGTCTGTGCCTGTCTGTTGTTGACTCTCTGCCCCTCCTTTAAAGATTCGTTGCAAATTGAATCCTGTGGGTCTTGACTGACAGCTCGCCTAATCAGCACAGAAATCAGCTCTATTTTTTTACTTACTGTTAAATATTTATAGCCATTTAAACCCTGTCCCTCTGTGTCTGAGGGCCTCTGTGAGACTGACTTAGGCTAGTGCAGCAGCTGCTAGGAAAGGCTCAGCATGTCTGTGAAATACCAGGGATTTCTTTGTTGCTATCTGCTAACAGGGAAGCTAATGAGGAGTTTGAGGGCAGATGTCAAAGTTGAAGGGCGAGCGTGCACGTGCACACAGAGAGGAATTCAAATTGTCACTATAAATTCACAAATGGGGTCATTACTTGGGTTTTAAGTGTGCATAAAACAGAACTAATATGACCCACAGTTATCACCAGTCTTGAACAACAGCTCAAGAGCCGAGGTGTTGTTTTTCAAAGCATAATTAAGGAAGTCGTAGGGGTAAGTGGTTCTTGCTCAGTATTCGAATTTAAACATTTGTGAGCATAATGAGGCTCAAAGTTGTTACATTGGTGATCAACAGTGAAACTGCTCTTTGTATTCTGAAGATATCAAAATGGAGCTAAACTGACAGAACCCAACACACCAAGTAAAAGCTTTCTTTACGCCATCATCTTTGATTTACACAGTGAGGTCTGTAATATAAAGTGAGCGTTGATTATCACTTATTGTCTTTCAGTCGTAATTTTGCTCCAGAAATGAAGAGAAAACAGTAATTAAGGAGTGAGGGAGCACAAAGGCGAGCTGGAGTTAGACCTCAGACATGGGACTATTGTCTGAGATGGTCTGAGCTGTTTGTGGGTGAACGAGAGTCTGAATTACTGAGAATGAGCGGGACACAGTTGCTTGGGGGACACCACTCTGGGTTATTTCAGTTCCACCAACAAGCTCAAACTGCAGTATATGTTTAGAAGGATGCATCTGTATTTTCGCTGTAGCATTTCCCCAGGAATAGGAGCAGACATGTATGTGTGTGTGTGTGTGTGTATACATTTCTGGTATTTTTGTGGTTAATCCAATAAAAACATGACAAAGAGACAGAGCATGTGGAATCTGTTTTGTTTTTTCCTGAGGCACCACAGAATTTTATTTTCTCTTTGACGGGTGTGTGGCACTCTTTGACCACTGTAAACCAAAAGTAAATCATTGGCAGCGAGTGCTTAAAATTTGAGGGTTAACATCGTGTTGACAGTTATTGTTTCCAATTTGTATTTTACGTTCAAAGCATGGAAAGATAGGGAGGGCGAGACTTAAAGGCTAGAAGATTCATCTACTTTGCTGACTATGTTTCAGCTTGTGGGAATCGTAAATCTAGGTGAGTGTGTGTTTTGAGGGAGACACAGTGAGGAGTTATAATTATGGATTATTGATTAATCCATCTGTGAAAACACATAAAAATTAATGAGGATAGATGCTTCAGAGCTAAATATTCTAAATAAGATTCTGTCATCAGTGAGACTTAAAACCTTATCAAAGTTGAGTCAAACCATTTGAAAATGTTCACTTAATGCTTTGAACTGGCAGAAATTTGGTACATGCTGCTGGAAAAAATCATCTGCTATCTTAATGTTTACATTCTATGGGTGAGTTTTTTCTGATAAAGATGGTGTTTTACAGTCTTTAAATAAACACTATTACCACCATCACTATATTAGTCTAAGATGTTTAGACAATCTTTTCTAATCAGAGGCCAATGTAAAAGCTCCTGCCCTCTCAATAATATGGTTCAAGTTGAGGGATACACGCAATACTTTCTAAACGGACTGCACAAAGGTTCAGACTTATCCCTGTTGATTGCAAGGCTTCGGTCTACTAAACCAAAATAGTGTCTCTAAGCCTACACCCATTTTCTCATGCTTCCTGAATGTGATCCCTGAGGTCATGGGACAGTTTCATCATGACCTTGTCAGTCACGTGTCAAAAGCAAGCTGTAACATTACAGGCAATAAAGGGTAAATTAATTACACACTAGACTCCAGCAAAATAATTCAGAATTTTTGGCTGGTAAACTTTTCTAGCAGCCACAATAATATGTTGCCATCACATTTTAGACATTGGGATTATATGATCATATGGTAATATGATAATTTATTTCTACAATTATGATTCTAAGAAAACCATAATTAAAAACGTAAGTAAGTTTGTAACTGAAGATTAAATTTTAAACATTTGGTGCTTCGTCAGATGTGGAACATAGTACTGGAACACATTCACACATTTTTAAATGTGGTCTTGCTTGTAGTATATTTGATTTTCAAACATATTGACCACCCGTAATGCTAAACTACTTAAAAATGTTACCTGCCAGCAAAATGTCAAATTTCCTTGGGAATTTTGGTATGCATCAAATAATGGCACTTCTTGCTAAGTGTAGGCTTGTAGGAGCAGAGAACCCAAACATGAATCATTGAAAAGCCACAGAGGTCCCCACTCTCCACCAAAAACATGGCCAATAAAGAAAAGCTGATCTCATGCAAACAGAGGTAAACTCCAAAACTCATTTATCACTGCCACAATGATTCTTTGTATCTTACGCCTACGGCAATGTCTCGGGTTAAGACACTGCTGCAGGCTGCCAGATGGACGCTTCAAATCATGGATTTATAAAGTAAATGTGATTGAAACAAAGTCCCCCTCTGTAGAGAAGCAGGCTTTTTTTTAGATGACTGGTGGAAGCCTGATTTTCTTCAGATAAACATTTATGTTTCAGTGTCATTTTATTTCTTGATCTGTAAACCAACACGTAGCTATGTGGGAGGTTCACACTAATATAGCAAAGTGTGTTTATCATTATAAGTAAGCTGTGCTTTATTGGAAAGAGAATAAACCACCATGTTCTGCTTCCCAGTAAGGGTCAAACAAAGAGCCAATACTCATCTGACAGTTTCACTGATGAGGGTCTTTACAAACTGTGCGCCTGCGCACACGTGTGGCATGTGTGATCAAATCAATGAGAGTCTTAAGGGTCAAAGGAGAGCCTAATGTCCAGCTGTGCCTCTCTTTCCCTGAACCCAGATGGGTTTGTGTGTGTGTATTGTTGTGTGTGTAACAGGTCAGTGGATAGATTACACAAAAGGAAAAACTGTGGTAGCCTTGATTATAGGCAATCAATGTGTAAACTTCTTTCACAAAGAAAAATTAAATGGAAGAAGTGATCAAAAACCTCTATGTGTAATATTACATGGGCCAGCAGGGTTAATCTGTTAGGTTCCTTTTTTGTGTTTTAAAGATTGACCAATCAGCACACAGACTGACTGCATGTATGCCTGTTTTCTGTCTTCGATCTCTAGCTCTTCTTTTTACACCTCGTCCCTTGTCTACATCTGTAGATTCTCCATGTTTCCTCCTCTTTCTCTTCTTCTTCCTGAGGTCAGGTAGTTAGTGACCTCCACCTTAGGGAGGTGATAATAGTAAAATACAGCAGAAGCACCCCTTGAGCTTTGAGCTTACAACTGGTGTTGGGTTACTGTGATAGCTGATGACTGCAGAGAGCCACAGCAGCTCACACCAGATGATCCATGTGTGTTATGCAGTTGTATTCCAAAGCTGAACACTTTACATATTAGTAGTAAATTAGTAATTAGTAATTAATAAATTAGTAATTAATTAGTAAGGGGTTAGGGGTAGGGTTAGCCATACATACACATCCCCTCATAAACACAGTTTTGGAAACCACCAGCTAAACCAGTTGAACTGTTGGAAAATATTGATCCTTTCTGTATAGACAAGTACTATACATTATGTACGATGTGTCGCATTGGCGATATATATGATAACAGACAAACAATGCACAGCAAAGTTTAAGTTTAGCTATTATTATACTTCATAGTGAAAACAGAACTAAGTTGACTGTGGCAGTTAGGTTGATCAAGCAGCTATGATAACTAGATTACCCTCTCATTGACCTGTGCCTGAATTACAACCAGAGTCAGAGATGGGTCACATGGGCGGTCACTTCTGAGAGAAAGATACAGAGGTTCTACTGTTCATGTTAATGATTATTAGCATCAGGGTCAAGATGAATCTAACACATTTAGCAAATTTAATGTCAAGAAGGTTAAACTATTTGGATCTCATGAAAGATCGTAAAGGCTCATGAACTCCAGCTGTTATAAAATTTAAAAACCACAGATACGGAGAAAGCGCATAATTCCCATTACCCACACACTCTTTGTAATGATGCACACGTTGTACTGATACTGTCACACAAACTGCTGAGTGGTCAGCTTGTAGTCAAACCTAATACAGTTTAGTAATTCTATTGATTTACTTCATTCTGCTGAAGGTTCAAGAGCCATGTCTATTCTAGACTCTCACACACGCATACATTTAATCGACCCACTGAGACACAAGAAGTCTCCATGTGTATGTGTGGGGGAAGAATATTAGACAGTCAATTACATATTCATACACAGCCTAAGGGGGTGAAAAACTAGCTTATCCTCATTAAATTAATTTCCTGACTCTGCATTTGTGAGGTGAACATGAGGAAGTGATGAGAAACACAGTCCAATCCACAGTCCTAAAGTACCTGTTAAATCATAGTTTGTGCAGGACCAGTCTGATCCCCAGATTTTTGACCAGATCTAGACAAGACATAAGACGAGGGATAAACTGTCCCATTTAAATCTACTCAAGCTATTTAAAATATCTTTCTCTGTTGTTTTTCCCTTCATACTGTCCTAACACTTTTCATCTGCTCTCATCCATTCCGTGGGAGAGGTTTGAAGTTAACTGTTCCTTTGGGCTAGGAACATCCCCTCTTGTTTGTCGCTTTGTCCCTCTGATTCCATTGCTAACAGAAGACAGTCAGCACCGACGGTGATGGCTCAAGCAAGCGGCAGGGAATCAGATTACAGTGAACACCGGAGGCCTCTTGAAACTCCCCAAACACTCTTTTTTTTTCCTCACATTCTCTCTTTCTCATTTTCTTCATCCCAGCCTGATCCCTGATGAAGCCATCTGGATGGAAGGTGAAATGTCTTCAAGAACTTGAAACAAGTCCATTTGCCACTGAACAGCATTTTTTGGGACAGGTTGTCAGTGATGTAGAGCATCCATTAAAGACACATTCATGTGGATAGATGTAGAGTATATAAACGTACATGCACACACACCCCTCCCCAAAATCATCCTATCCTCCACAGCTAACTCAGCCAACTGGAATTTCCAAGAAAAACAGGTTGGCTATGCATGATGCTGCCCTCGGGTCAGAGACACAGCCAACTCCTGCAGGGAGCGAATCAGGCAGGGATGAAGAAAAGGGGAAAGAGAGAATGTGAGTGAAAGAAAAAAGAGGGAGAAAGGGGTTAGAACTGCACACCTACAGACGTGTGGAAAGAAGTCCTAAATCAGCTGCACGTCCGCACTTCATCAGTCAGCTCACTGGGAAATGCCTTCTCAACACAAAAACCCACTGCAAGCACTGTACAGCACAGCAGTAGCTTCAAACACAAACACTGCAGACATGAACTGGGCAGACAGAGACTGAGCCACAGATTAATCCACTGTCTCCAATAAAAAGCTATGAAAGCTCACCACAGGTATTCAAAAGAATGTTGAATGCTTAGACAGTTCCTTTATCTCAACGCTGGGAAACTGAAAAGCTTAATTGTTTCAACAGAGGCAAAGAAGCAGATATAGGTGGGAAAGGAGATTAATTTAAAGCTGAATAGTCTCCACACACAGAGACTTTGGCTTCAAAGAAAGAACTAATGAGACTCTGACTGATTAACTGAGGGGCATTTTTTATCTTCACCACTTTATCTTTGCCGCTATCTATATATCCGCTGCTTTCATTCACTGTGCTGATTATGTGCATTACCACAGCATCTCTGCCGTGATTACAGCAAAGAAAAAAGAAATAGCAACCTCGCAGAAAGTTTTTAAGCTAGAAAAAGAGAATGACGTTGTCGCACTTGAACCGAAAATTAAAGTTGGATCGAGGTGTGAAAAAACAGCAACAGATTCCACTTTCAACATTGCCACTGCAACATTACAGGAGTCCACATCTCAGTGTACATGATCAGCTGGTCCGTAAGCTATGATGCACCTGTCACTCACATCCAACATACTGAAAATAAAAGAGGTGCTAACAGAAGTCAGGAGTTGAAGGGATGAAAGAGAGATTACACTAATGGGTAGACTACTGAGAGATGAGGTGGTGATGCACAATGAAAGTGTTGAGTACAGCATGTGCTGGGAGGCATGGCAAACGTGGATTGGATTGGATGAGGATGTGTATGAGGAAAGGAGAATATAAGTGAGGAAACAAGGGAGGTGAACTAATGTGGTGTTTTAGAAATGTGAAAGAGGGGGTTAAGAAAAACAAAGCTCAGGGGAAAGATGGAAAGTCAAAGTGAACAGAGGAGGAATTAACACATCACCCAATATAGATGATGACAGAATAGCACCGTATTTATGGTGTTATTTGAAGAGTAGATGAGAAAATATGGAATTCTATTTCTATTTTGTTTAGATGTCATTTGTCTATTTTGGCATAACTTCCTCCCATATACATGGGGAGGACAGGTGATGAAGGCTGAGAGGTTTAGGTGGGCGTTGGAGAGGAGATTAGCTTTAAGTCACGAGGTAAATAGACCTCCAACGCTGTAATCCAAGAGGTTCACAAGGTAGGAGGCGATGACTAACATGCACTAAGCGGCACGGTAATAGGAAAAGATGGGGTCCCAGCTATCACATGGTTGGTCACGCCAAGGCTGTCTAGAAGAAGGGTGAGAGAGGGTGGTGGACTAGGGGTGGCACAGATTATTGCCCAGATCAAAGCCAAGTTTGAGTGGATTTAGGTTTTAGTGAGAGGAGAACAGGGACAGAGCAAAAGATTAAGGGAGGAGATTTAAAGATACAGTAAACTGTATTTTAAATGCCTTTAAAGTAGCTTGTTTTTAAATTGTAACCAAATAATTTTTTTATTGCCTTCAGTAATTATACCCTCAAATACACACTATCAAGTAAAAGTAGCATACACAAGCTACTTTTTCTTGCTAACTACACCTTAAATACATTTATCATTCACCATTTATTTCAACAAGGACCTGCTATGACAGATTTGCATCCTGTCCCCCTCTTTCCCAACCCCCAAAATACAACACTGCTGCCAAAAACAGCTTCTGCCCTTGCTTCATCTGTTCGCTTAACCTTTAATGCATTTGCTTGACCTCCAAAGGGCTTCCTTATGATGATTTTTGTCACCCCTAAACACCCCAGTCCAGCTCGGATAGCATTATCATACCCTGACCAGCAAAGCTCTCTATCACCAGGGTCGCATTTAGCTCAGCTCAGCGCTTACAGAACAAAGACAGAGAGACAGTTGATACAACTGCAAAGAGAGAAAACAGAGTAGAGGGGTGTAAAGCTGGGGAGAGGAAAAATAGGTTGTGTCTTTAAAGTCTTATTGGTTTTCTCTGTCATTACAGACACTGTGTTGACTCTGCATACTGCGTGGCCCCTCTGGAATAACTATACTGCCTTGACCCACACATAATGAAGCACTAACATATACGTACTGCAACATGCACGAGGGTATATGTGCAAACCTGTTCAATACTTCTAGCAGTCATGTAGCTCTATAGTGGCAACATGCAACAAAAGCTACTTGTTTCTGCAGCAGAAGATCAATGTGGACGGGATGTTCCACTTGGTAGCAAAACTCTAGTATAAAGAGATTTGCTTCCATGTCACAAAAAGTGTGCCCCACTCATAAGAGATACGGGAAGGAACTGTGTTTTTTATTAATGAAGCATAAAAGGAGAGCAGTTGCATTGAAGGAAATGACAGCAGCTCCTTGTACAATGTATAGAAACATTGTACAAGATGCCTCTGTAAATTTCTATCTTAAACATATTGCTCCCCGAGGGCCCAGTTAAAACACACCTGTCAAACCCAGTTAGCAAATCACTAGAAACATACAATGGCACCTTATGTGTGGGGATCAACCACAACGTATTCTAGGTTCCTCTTCTTGGCAGAGAGAGAGTTTCCCTTGAGACCTGCTTTCCTTTTAAACTTTAATTTTCCATTTAACACTTCCTCCTCTCCTATCTGTGTTCCTTCTTCTATCCTTGTCACCTCAATATCATCTCCATAGTCTTTTTCTGTCTCAGGCCCTCATGTCTTCTCACTCTGTTTTACTGACAGCTTGTCCATTCTGGCTAAAGCTTTTTGCAATGTGTGCAGTATTCTTTATTGAAAGTAAAAGCTGGAAAGGCAGGCTAATTTCCTCTTTTTCTGCTTTTTCATATAATTTTGTTCATTTTTATCCTTTTGTCCAACTCATTCTTTGTCCACTCCTCTGCATTTCAGATATGTATTTATTTATTTTTATTTTATTTTCATTTTTTCCATTTTGAGTTTTGGTTCCAGTTTGCTGTCCATAGTGTTGCAATCATTCTTTTTTGGATGTTTTAACAGTTCACTCTCATTTTGGTTTTGACAGCGGTAGAGAAACCAAACATATTGCTGGTTAATATTTATTTTGTTTCATTCTCTTTGGGGAGCACTGTGTTTCTTTTGTTCTATATTGATCCCCAAAATCTGACAGACAAGATACTTATTTATTTGAAGTCCCAGAAACACATGCAAAAGCTATTTGTGGTCAAATTTTAATTCTGTACTTTAATCTTTTAACATTTAAATATGTTCTGCTTCTGAATTGCAGCCAGCTCTGAAAATGGAAATGGGATGATGATGTGGTTTGTAAATGGACCACGAACAAAAAAAATTACTCAAATTCCTGCTGTTCAAAAAAAAAAAAAAGAGAAAACACATAGCACTCATATGTCAAACACACACAGTAATGTCCAGAGTGGATTTTAAGGATGTTCTGGTGGAAATTCTGCCCTGTTCTGTTTTGTATATGATTTTTCACAAATTCTGGAACTATTTGATGCCTTTCTCACAATGTGCTTGTAAGAGCAAAATCTGTTGTAGCTTTAACAACTATTTCAGCTAATAGCACAGGGTTTCCCCAGCTTAAGATGTGGAAGCATATTCCTCCAGAAAATGAACAAAAATATGGCCTTGAATCTTTTGAGCCTTTTGTTTAAATCTCATGGTAATGTTGGTCTTATACTTTAATCTATGCAACATTAACAAGGTTGTGAAAAGTCTTATATTTACCTTTACGAAGCACACTGGTGCAGCAGATGCCAAAGTTAATATGTATATTTGCATTTGTGACATCATCTGGCCCTAGTGGACAGAAAATCTGCCAAAAAGAGCTTTCAAACCAGGAAAACCCTTATTAAGCCTTTATTCCTTTCTCACTCTTATTCCTGCCAGGCCTTTTATTCCTTTTAATCTTTGTTTTTCCTTTTGTCTTTTGCTTCCCACTCTCCACCTCCCTCATTCTCTGAATACTCCAGTCAGTGCCAGCCTCCGCTCCCTTTGTTCTCCACTAGGTGTGGCTGATGACAGAAGGCTAGGGGGCAGCACACTCAGACATTGCTCTAATACTGCTTTACTGATTCATTGCTTTGATGCTCTTGCTAACCTCCAGCACTCACTGTGGCATATACTGGTACAGAGATATACAGGCTGTGACTGCACACATTTACAAAGGTCTGCACACATTCAACTACTTTGGGCAAACAGCAAACCATATGCACAGATGCAGGAAACAGCAAACTTACACACACCCGAACAACCTCTTCACAGAACAATGAAGCAAAATCTGATCTTCCCATCAGCAAAATGCAGATTAAGAACTCAAATTTTGGCTTATGACAGCATAGCTGCAATGCACCTTCCATTAAAAATCTGGCTCCATCAGTAGATACTGTGTTTCCCGCACTCAGTGTGTTCTGCCAGAACAGCGAACTGAGCAGTGTCAGGTTCCAAAAACAAAGAACAAAGAAAGGCTGAGTGGAGTCAAACACACCCAGATACACTTGATTACTTCACTTAATTTTACTTATCATCATCATTGCCTCTGATTGGACCATTTAGGGCACATATGTAGGCCACCATATAGAATGAGACACACTTTGATAGTACTGTACACATGAGTTGGAGTTCCTCCATAACTTGTGTCTTAAACAATTTAGAAAGAAGGATATATACTTTAAAAGCTCTATTGCAAGATGAGAATACAGTAATTTGGAAGTAGTGAGAACCTTTCTCACAAAATTATGAGTAATGGAGTGAATAGTGCCAAGACACTCAGCACTGGTTTTGCTGGAATATGAGTAAATTTTGCAACAGTTGGAAGCAAAATGTGTTTTTTTCTGAAATAGAAAATACGAGCAAGCTATGAGTCAGTATGCAAACGCTGGTGGACATAAAAAGGGTCACCTGATGACATCCTCAGTTTAAGTCTTCATGATTCAGACTCTTTGGCAGACAGGTGTTGTTGAGATTAATTTCCTTGACCAGAGTTAAGAAAGCATGAACTTTACAGAAGATTTTGTCTCGTTATCAGGCTCTGACTTGATTTTGATGAGCCCGCATTATAAAGCCAAAGGTTCTGAGCAAAATGAAGTAATTCTACATGATTACATATGATCATACGCTACAATTGGCCAGGAACATTACACACACTTCATACAAGCAAGGTGAAGTATGAACTATGACAATAGTAAAGCTCCAGGCAAACAACCTGCCATTACCCATTAGTTCAGTTTCTTTATACGCCTGGCATAAAGGTTTTTGTTGGATGAAGAGAAAGTTTATAGATTAAATTGTCAGCATTGTGCTGGTTAGTCCTGTTCTATTCTAACCTGCCCGTATCATGTTGCACAACACACAGCAAGTCTTTGCATCCTTCATCACACTCCACGGTTGTTATAAACAAGGCTCTGGGCCAGGTATATCAGGTGACCTCCCAGTCAGACCCTGCAGAGCGTTCAGCCTTACTGGCATGTCTCAATTCAACAATGATGAAACACAGCTAAGTAGAGCACCATGGTTTTGTCACTGTTGAGTATTCCTGAATGCTTGCCTTATGCATTTAAGAGTTGGACAAAAAGATTCATGCTTTCTTAAGGACGCACTAGACCACCCGAGCAGTAGCCTTTCTTCCACGAAATCTTGAAAATGGTTCATAGTCCCCATGGAAGCCCTTCTTGATTTACCTCTTCTGCACAAACACACACAGACACAGACACACACACAAATAAGCAAGCACATGTCATTGTGTCATTACTTTCTTCCTATTTATCTGTTTGTATATGTAATTTTTCAATAAATTACAATACAATTTGAAATGTCTACATCACATTAAAATGTGAGATACAGGGGTAATTACCGCAGAATAAATTTAACATTTATGTTTTATGGTGAACTAATTCCATGAAGATGACCAGATATGTTTCTTGTGCTGGGAGAAAATTACAAATCACAATTTTCATTTATAAAAGTAAATTACCTTTGCCTGATCCTTCAACTTTTACCCCCTCCTTCAATACTTGCAGGGACAGGGTGGATTTCCACTTAGACCGGACATTGCAGTGCGGAACAGTATTAGAACCAAGACAGGAAATGATGCCATAAACCAGGAAGCTGCCACTATTGTTAAGACCAGAAACGGAAGTTCTGCTCAGGACGATATGTTCAAGAACCTAAATTCTGTGCAGAAACCACACAAGAAAGTGCACAGAGACACTCATAAGCATAAAACAAAACACAAATGCCTTCACACACTCTTTGTCAACAAAAAGCTAAGCTACTGTACATTTCTTCCAATAAACTGTAACCAAGGGCTTCAACTTCACATTTAGCATTTCAATTCATCTGAAAATTATTTTGTTGTTTTTAGATCTATCTGATTGATGTTGAAATTAAAAAAAGAGCTTTGACAGTGCTATCAAGGCATTGCTCATGCTTTGTAATTGAGGTGGAAACTCTGAGGTCATATCTTAACAGACTAATAAACAATGTATGACAGTATGAATCACATCAAAAGTACAAAAAGATGATTACATACAAAAATCTCTTCGTAGAGGAGCCAGGCCTGTCATTTCTGGCTAAAAAACGAATGCAAATCTACTACAGAGCTATCAGAAATGATTTGTTGAGTTCTTCTGTGATCTGTGTCTGCTGGGTAATAAACATTATTGTACAGTGGTGGTGTTTATTGTAGCTGTAGCTTTGCTAATAAGGTATGAAACCCAGTGACCAGTAGATGATGCACAAGCAAACAAGCAATTATGTTTTCGTTTGCTTTTTCTGAAGCCTCCGTATTCAGGATGATAACAGGGCGGTTATTCTGGTCTGACTCAGCAATCGCGGTGCACTGCCATGCATTTGACACCTCTCTACCACAGATTCAATTAAAGTAGCGCAGCAACCCAGGAGAAACGCGCACACTCCTCCAGTCTCGCTCTCTCATGTCTCCTCTTACACACATAAACCAATTGGTGACAGAATATTTTCTTTTTCTCTTACATCTAAATCTCTATGTAGCACAGCATTGATTTACACATCTAAGCTGTGCTTAAACTCCTTCTTCACATCCAAAATTCTCTCACACAGAAAGAGACATGTATAAGATATAACTGCCACACACAGCATGGAGTCTTCAAATGGCTTGAAGCAAGTTGCACTGAGCATGCTCTTTGGCTTTCCTTTACTCTAACAGTTCCTCTGTATCTATTCACTATGCAGACTTCACTGTGAAGAGAAAGAAAGTGTGCACATGTGTGCAAATGTATAAATGTATAAGTGAGCGTCCAAAAGTGACAGCTAGACTGTATGAGGCATCAGGGACTGGGTACGAAAATCAATCTCAACCAACTATGACCAAAGCTCTTTAAAATAACAAAGAAGAAACACTTTGCAGACAGCTGCTGTAGACAAAATGAGCTTTTCATTTGTTCATTATGGGAGGCAAATCACAGGAGAACACATCTGGATTGCTCACACAGCCTTAATCAAAGAGCTGGCCATGAATACGAGCAGTTTCAGAAAGAGACTAAAAGGTTAATATGAGTCACCGTGAGCTTTTGTGTGTGCACTGTTGAATGTGCAACACTGTAATGTGACTAATTGCATAAAACATAAATGTTTCAATTATGGGGAAAGTCAACTTAAGAGGTGGTATAAAAGACCCCCTGATGTGGTTGTCGCCTTGTTTGTTACTATGGCAACATGCAAGTCACACATGGAAACAGTCCCACTCACGAAAGCCACGGGGGAGAACTGGGTCAGATTCTATTAGCAAATATATTTAATTTTCTTTGGTTGTTTGTTTTACCTCACTTTACTCGGTGGGTTTAAACAATAATGGGAAAACTGGGTGTTTGATTCATTTAAGGATATTCTTATATAGAAAACATGTCAGATACAATTGTGATTAAGTGTGTACCTTACTCCAACAATCATACTGTATATCAATATCTACATAAAAAATCTCTGTGCGGGGGCCTCTTTTCATTCACAGCGTGTGAATGAATCTTGTTCTTCTTGTCAATGCCAGTGTTTTTTCTCTCCATTGTGTCCAAGAAAATTGTATAGGTAGTAGATTATGTAAACCAACGTTGATATTAGTCTGAATCCCTCATTCTCTTCAAGTTCCATCTGCACACAGGAAACATATTTGATTCTATACATACTATTTAAATAATCTGTAACATATTTTAATCCTGAACTGTTCACACATTTATTCAGAGGAAGTACAAGGTCGTTTGAGGATTGATCCTCTGCAGTTTTGAAACGGCCAGCATACAAACGCTTACGAGTGAAGGAATAAGACATGAAACAGCTATGTAACACAACTTTCATTTTGGAATGAGCAATCCTACCAAGGTAAAGACCATGTGCCATCAATCTCTCAGGGCACAACAAGGATGCTTATCTATTCTGACAGAAAACACTCTCTTCAAAAACCAAGAGTCTGCCCCCTTCTATCTGCTCAGGCAACACACAGAGCCAGGAGGAACTGAACAAGCTGACTTGTCATCAGAGTTCGGGAGCAAGAGATGTCTTCAAAGCAAGGTAATGATTTCCAGATTGGATGACTTCAGAGAGATGAAAAATAATTCTGGCACTAGTTAGGTTAGAGCTATGCACCGTGATGTACATGCACTCTGAACAACACAGCGAAAGAAGGCACAGTCTAAACATTCGGGGCCCACTATTTCTTTGCGTCTGGTTTTGGGAGAGTGGTCCTCTAAACTGCCCTTTCATACCCGGTCATGATCAATAGGCCTGTAAATGTTTTAGCACTACCGCTATAAGGGGCATCAAATATTGACGCAACAGGATGAAACACAACCTCGCAAGATGACAGAGGGATTGTATGTGCATGTGTGTGTGTGTGTGTGTGTGTGTGTGTGTGTGTGTGTAAGGGAGGGGGTAACATTAGACAACCAGTCAGCATTGTAAACTGTCCTATAAGTCACTCTACACCACTGTTTGTATGAAGAAAGAAAGAAGGAAAGGAAAGAGAGACTGTAAATGTCAGGGTAATTTAGTCTAAAACTGTTTTCCCCACCAGTTTACACTGATCTTTAAGTTGGCAAGCGACTGGTTGTCTGATAAGTAGGTAAACCGTATTTCATTTTCAACATCTCATCAATAATACTTGTCCCTGTCATAGACAATCAGAGGATGTCTGTCCTCACATAACTATACACAGAAACACACACAAACATTCTCAAGGAGATTATGTATAATTTGTTTACGTAAACCATTACACGGCTGAAACTCTGGCTTCCCGTTCAACAACTGCTGACATGAGAGATTACCCTTTAACCACTCATGTTCCACCCTCCTACACACTTACAAACACTGCACTCAGCTCGACTTCCACATTATTTACTTGAATGTATATGCACAAAATGAAGTCAAACCCAAACAGGCCTATTCATCCACTTACTGCATACACTGCACACACATGTATGTATTTCAGGAAACATGGTTAATGCATCCAATTGTGCCGACACAGAGCAGACCTCAGGTTACTATAGGACATAAGTGGTAAATGACAACTGGGCATGAGTGACTGGAACTTGATGAACATTATGATATGCTGTGTTTATGACAAAAGAAACTGATCTAAACTGGGCTTAAGGAGATGAAGCGACTAAAAATGGACTATATGAAAATGAAAGTTGAATTAGCCTTCAGAAGAGTCACAAGTGAGCATTTTCTACTGTATGGACTTTGATGTAACACCAGTAACCTGCTTGAAACTTTGACAACACCCAGTAGGAACACAAAAACACAGACACGTGTTTCTCATCACAAAGCATGTGATTTAATTATGTTATTTCAAGTGTCAAAAGCTGTTTAAATTATAGTTATATATTTCTTTGCATTTTTGCTTGTTTTTTTTTCAAACATGTTTCTTTTTTTCTGTTAACAACTCACCAGTGCAGCTTTCAGAGGGCTGCAGGTTCACCTCAACACTGACGACAGATTATAACCAACATCTAAGAGTCGAGCAAAATTTTCACTGCTGTCAATGGATGACATTCTTTACAAAATGAGTTTCCACAAGCATTTTGGCCATGAAACCTAATTGCCACGTAACTAATCATGTAATGTTTTAAAAAAGAGACCAAATCTATGATTGATTTTTTCCCAGTTAATTGCAACATGGAACAGAGGCTTCGTCACTCTCACTTTCCTTTTGCATCTGTGCACATATTGTGTTAGAGAGACAGGGCTGACAGATGGCCTAGGGTCCTAGCTCACCACTTTGTGTGAGCAGCAGGTCTCAGACCCAGTCCCTGCTCTGAACCCAGACCTTAATCCAATCAGAAAGATGGATTAACCAGACACACATATGTGTATATTTGCATATGTCTGCTCAATCTATTGCTCAGGGGCAAGATGATTCAGAGGATGAGACAGAAACAGATCTGGGAGACTAATAATTCGTAAGAAGTGCCTCATTCAAATTTTCTACCATCTCTAAACCTAATCAAAGGCTTCGCCGTTTCTCTCTGTGTCTTTGTCCTCTTCACTGTCCTCTAGGTCACTGCAGCCGTTCCTTACTGTGAATTCAGACTAATAATTAGATTAATTTCTTCTCATCTGACTCACCCTGGAAGCAGTCAGCATTAAACTGTATGCCAGATGGAGAATACGGTGCTTCAGCGCTGAGATCATTGATGATAATTCACTTTTTCCCACCATTCAATACACGAACAGTAACACAGAGTGATGGAACATGTGGGAGTGTTAGTGTGGCTTTGTGTGATTGATTCCAAGTGTGAGTAAAAAGATAATGGGGGAAAATGATTATTCAGCTACTTAGCAATGAGCTGTTGATATTTTCATATAAGGAACAATTTGTTATTGAAAAATTAACCACAGAATCATAAGGATTGGAAAATTGATTTATGTATGGAAATAATTAGTAAACCAGTTAAATACCTATATTATAAACAGTATGCAGCACCTCCATTTGATATGCAGTGAAAATTCTGCTTCACTCATGTCCACGTCCATCCATGTCATGTCAAAATATAGAAATTAGGCAAGCAACTGTGCTTTACTGCCAACTTTACCAAAATGGAAGAAGGAAGGGTGGGGGGCTGAAAAGGAAGTGGCGCCTCACGTCATTATAGTAGTTGTAATTGATCAGGACATTGGAGTGAGGTTAAGGGGGGGCACTCAAGTCAAAAACAGGGAGGGGTGGGTTACATGAGATTTTAACCCAACCTCAAAAACCCTGCAGGGAAATACTACACAGACCCATGTGTACACACAAAAGGCTCCAAGGTTTACTGCATGTATGAACACACCACATACTGTACTTCATATGATGCTTTCAGTACTGAACTCATGTGTATGCCTGCTTATGTGCACGAGTATGATGAAGCAAAGTGAGGAAGAGGAGCAAAAAGAGAAAAAAGAACAGACCCACACACTCAGACAAAGACTCCAGACTATCTGAGACCTGTGAACAGTAAATCACAGTAATAGTTCCCTTTGAATTTTCCCATAAGAGAGAATGAGCAGAGGGACGCCGTTTGCCAGCTTAATAGTGCAGATTCAATCTTTATAGCTGGACTATAAATGAACGTCTCTCTCTTTCCATAGGTCTGCTATAGCCTACATCTCACATTACCTCTTTACTGGCTCTGTAGTCTGCTGGCTAACCAAAGCTGACGACCATTCAAGACGGTGCTAAGCCTAGAGAAGCGCTCATCAAACCAGTGTCCAGGTTCTACGAGGGTAGCTTGAGGGACAACTATGAGGTTCATAATCAGACAAGGATTTTTTTATTATTCATATAACGATCAGTCCCTGTCAGAACAGCGGCACAATAGATACTAAAAAAACATTGCTTTTGTTGCGGTCTCAGTACACTCGCAGCTATTACTGCTCCACCTGATTCCCAATCTTCCAAATTCTGTGTTCAGTAATTGCAACAGTGAGATGCACTTGTGCCCCAAACATTCTTTGTAAAACGCAATAATTACAAGAAGAAACAGCTGTATAGCGGGACATTAAGAAAATTACTTTGTTCCATCAAAAAAGCATCTGGTCCTTAAGACCCATATTAGTATATTGTTTTTGTTTCAGTGTTTAGCCAAACATGTAGTGCAGTTCACCCAAAAGTGTAAAAGCATGAACAACTTTTGTTGTGTAGGCACCCTGTAAGCCATTGAAACACACAATACCATCTTAGAGCATTGCATCTACATGTCTTAATAAATCCAGACGAAGTCAATAAACAAATTGGGAACCAAATACAAAATCTACAACTACTTACTGTAGTAAACACTGAAGCCAGTGGAATAAATAATTATGGTCTACGAGTGATTTTCAATTGCATATGGCTGAATCCCCTTTAAGTAACCATGTCTCCCTTTGTTTGCTGTTTCTCTTGCAGCTACTATAGTTTTCTTGCTACAGTTGCCCCGCAAATGTTTTTCACAACCTCTACAACTGTTTAATTACTTTTGGTTGACATTAAAGCTGCCAACGCCTGACGTAAGTCAGTCAAAATTAGGTTTTTCATTATTCGGCATATTTGATATACTAGTATTATGGCTCCGTATGTTCAACATTAATACAAAATTTGATGGAAGTTGTGGCTAAGCCTCAAGGCTGGAGCTGTCAGGTGTAATTCCCTCACCGGTGATAGGGTGTGAATGTATCTTTTTTTATACCTGATCCTTGTGTAGAACACAAAGAGAGCCCCACCTCTCTCTCTTCAATGGGTTTTCCAAAGTGAAAGAGACTGATGGTCAAAACAGGCAGTGTGTTTACTGGCCTCATCCAGGTCTCTGGTACCCCGTCTTCCGTTGCTCCACCCAACAACGGAATCCGAAGAGGCTTGTCTGAGCCTGGGGACAACCATGACTGACGAAGGAGTCTGAACTGTGGCATTTCTGGTACCACAGTTAAGTTACTTTATAAGGCAGTTGCTGGCCAAGTGTGTGTGTGTGTGTGTGTGTGTGTGTGTGTGTGTGTGTGTGTGTGTGTGTGTGTGTGTGTGTGTGTGTGTGTTTTATGTGTGCATTCACTCTAGCCAAGTTGACCTCTGCATTTGCATAATTAGACAAGTCTCTATGTCTGTAAGCTTGGATGCAGGTGTGTGTATGAAAATGTGTACAAAGGTCAGCAGCGTCAAGGTAGAGAGGGGAGGTTGCACAGTGAGCTACACATACAAAAATGAGTGAGTGACTGATTTATTGGGTGTATAATTGCCACGGCTCTCCTCTATCTTGGCTGTAGATCTCTGCTGAATGTGTGTGTGCGTGTTTGTGTGTGTGTGTCTGTTGGAATGGGCAATGTGCAACACAGAAGGCTTAATGGAACACTCAGCACACTAACTCCATGCAGACCACCAGCATTGCATTAACGTCTTATACCAAGACATTGAGCGAGAAAGACCATGAAATCCGTTGTATAGTTGAGTATGAGCCTGTTTGCCAGTCCACCTGCATGCCTGTCTGTCTCATTTTCATCTCTCAGCCCTTAGTTGTCCTCAGTAAGTAGAGGCTTTTTAATCGAGTTGAATATTTAAAAATTTTGTTTTTTTACTTGGAGGAGATCAAGATTTTTGCTTTTATCCAGCATCATCTTTTCACACTTGCCTTGGAGAGACTCAGGTATTTATCTGTTACCCTGGTGACTTAGTGCATCTCATTTAAGATTTCAGCCAAATGCTCTCTGGTGTATATCATGCGTCGCTGATGTAAGGCAAAAGAGAGAGAAGCACAGCTCACACACATACATATACACACAGACGCCTAGAAAGCCGTGCCAGAAGAAGCCTTATTCATCAAACCTAACCTTGTGAAAATGTGGACCTGACTACAGTCCTCTAAATCATGAAATGGCAGGGGGAAGAAGCAGCCAAATGACTTTATTACACAGTGCACAGGCTGAGTGGTATTGGAGCCACGTTTGAAACCGAAAAGAGAAAAAGGGCAGTTTCAAAAACGGAAGGCTTTGCTCCAAAAAGCCTGTTTTGTTTTTAGATTAATGTAAATCTAACCAAGGGATACAGCTTCATCTCAGTTTCTAACAAATTACATCTGCCAAATTCTCAATTTACTTATTTTAACTCAAGATTTTTTTTAACTCCCTGCAAAATCGTTCCTATGGAGAACAATACGCCTACACCAGAAAGCGACTCATTGGACCTCAAGCTAAGGTTTAAGTCCTCGCTCTTTTGAATCCTACAAGTAACAAAGACAGCTCTGAATGTAGCCTTAATCAAGTGTCTTCAGGGCTGTGCAGCAGGAGACATTAATTAAGCCAAATGATCCAGGAAAAATGGTTCTGCAGCGTGAAATATAGGTGTGCATTGTATGGCACTTTGGGCAGCCTGGACAACGCTACAGGGGTTATGTCCAGTCCACTATGAGAGAGAGGCAGCTGGAGGAAAGGCCAGGCTAATGTGTAAAAAGGAGGATGTGTGATTGGACCAAGAACAGGACATCTGCTGGGCAAATAAATATAAAAGAATAATCACCCAGAGAGAAAAAAAGCAAGAAAGAGCCCACTCCAGTGCATGTTGTAGTTTTCCATTTTGAAAGCATGTCCCTCCCTCTTCCTCCTTCATATTTCAAAGACAGGTTCAGGATGGATGGGGCTTTCTAGTGGCACTCAGGGATTAGAAACACACACATAAACACACAGACAGACAGACATATCCTTGTCCTAACATCTATATGCACACAAGTACTGCGCATGCTTGAACATAGGCATGTTAGTATACTTTTGAGGACCTTCACTGGACTAATGCATTCCATATTACCTTACTCTAATCTTAACTATCACAACCAACACAACCAAATTCCTTTTCCCAGCACTAACCTAATTTGAACCTTAACCCTAAAAGCTAAACTTAAAGTCTTAAACCTTAAACAGCACCTTGAAGTTGCGAAGTTTGGCTAAAATGTCCTCACAATGCTTAAATGTTCTCAGTGATGGTTTTAAACTAAATTTATCACACACATACACACACATACGCAGACACTCAAGCATGAGACTGAAGCAGTCTGTGAGGTGATTGTTACCAGATGAAGGGGTGGGGGTGGGGGTGGGGGTGGGGGGGGTTGAGGTCGTCTATCCAGGCTCACTCTGTGACAGACAAAAGATCGCGGCCACTTTTCCTCATCCCCTCCTCATATGTGTATCTGTGAGAGAGACATTTTACAAGCATGTTCAAGTAGTTTTTTTCGGGGGAAGGGGTTTGTGTCTTTAATGAATAACGGTTAAACCCCCAATTTCTTCTGGGTGAGCTGGCAGCTGGCGTATGTGTCCCATTCAAGTAGAGTGACATGTTTAATTTGACAATTAAGAAAACAAAGAACTCCATTTGGAGCCACAGTTGGAGGCTGTGTATATTGTGTTTGTAAGTGTGTGTGCTTGTCAAGATTCTCTGTTATAAGATGAATTGAAAAAGACAGAAGGGGAAGTATTGTGAATGCAGAAGTCTACAATCTGGAGTAAACCTGAACCATCAGTTTAGATAAGTAAGAAAAGAACCCGTGAATAAAAGCAAAAAGGTACGGAACAAACTTAAACAGGAATTTAGTTTTCTGCTCATTTAAACTTTTAGGCCTAACCCACTTCTGTGCCAGCCAATCTGGCTCATGCACAGAGTATTTACAGTTGTACAAAACACAGTAAGCATTACCTCAGTTTAGCTCAATGCAGCAGTAGACCACAGGGATTTAGAGGTGATGCAAATAAAACCTGGACATGTTTCTTTTTCAACCAGCTGAGAATTGTTAACATAAGTCACACTTTTGGTGTAAGCTGAGTGCTTACGCATGGACACACATTTTATCTGTTTCACAAATGTGCCTTAAATTATACATTTAATAGAAAAAGAGATCCCACACACATGCACACAAAACATTACATGTTTTCTGCATGAGGAAATCAGAGAAAGATTAAGAACCAGTCTAAAGAATCAGCTTTTATATCCCACTTAAAGGGAACTATGGGAACTATGAAGTTCTGAAACAACAGTATGTAATTCTATCTACAGTTTAAATGACTGTTTTTGCAATTTGTAGGGTATGAAGAACTGCAGTCTAATCTGGAGAGATTGCCTTTATCTCCATGTGTGATACATGTGACCCCACCAGCATAAATTCAGACTTTACAGAGGTCTGTGTTTTCATGCAAAATTCTGCAATTTCTCTTATTTTGACAGTCACAGTGACGTCTCCTTTAATTTCACTGTCATTTAAAATTTACTTTGATTTGTCACATGGCCAGAAAAACCAAACTACTTTCCACTTTGTGTCACTGAGACTGCAATTTTCATTATTGTGTATCATAAGATACAGATGCCAACCCCAGTCCCCATAATTCTGTCTGTCTCACCCTCTAACCCCCCCTCCCACTCGTCTCTTACCTCCCTGTGGTCCTGAGAGTCCTGTTACCATGGTTACCACTGAACGATGGCTGAAACCCTTTGAAAACCATCACACTTCCCCCCACCACATGCACATGCACGCATACACATGCTATCTGTATGAAGTAATGGTGATCATCCCTCACGTGGTGGAGTGTTCGTATGAAGGCTGTCTGCCTGCTCCGCTCTGTACCCAGTTATAATAACATGACCCCACTCTGCCCCTGACAGCAATGAAAAATACCTATGGATGGAAGATTCCTCATGTACAAACACACACACACTGAGTCCAGATTGCACACCCTTGGTTATTCCAAAATGCAAAAACAGAGTACTCTCATTGCAGTCATTATCATCTTATCAGTAGCATTACCAGTGCAGTCATTACCAGTGTGGCATATTGTGATACCATTGTCTATCTACATGTTGTAGAAGGTAATGAGAGAATGACAAGCTAGTTAAAAAAAGAAACACTGGAAGAAATATGGGTTCTCTCTTACTCCTGCTGGAAAATGCTGTAAGACAAACTGCATGCCTGGTCTGCCCTACTAGCAGTCTGCTCCCTCGATTCAAGCCTCCACTGCACTGCTCTACTTTTACAACTGTGTGTGTAAATGTGTGTCCACACCAGGCACATTAAGAAGAAATAGCCTGTTTCAAGGACATACTGCCGACAGAGGTGAAGTCAGGCACACAAACACACACACATTTACACACTTACACGTTACAAGAGAAACTGGTGATGAATTGGCTCGCCCCCCCCCCCCCCAGTCCTTCTTCTACGTGTCTCATTGCCATGGTAACCGTCAGCACAACTGCTGGATCCTGCATTCAGGTTTTCACACTACATGCAGTTATCCTTCATCACCCTCTCTTCATTCCCTCTAACCAGCGCTTGTCATTTCTTTACTAAGAATCAGGCTTATACTAAAAACCTTTCAGTGCTTTATTTTCAAACAGCCATCATTTTGATCAGTCAAGATCAGACAAATTATTACTGTCAATGCATGTTTCATTGCAACATCTGGGCTATACATTATTCAGTGTATGTGGAATCATCTGTTCGTCACTTTCAGTGATCTCAGTTTCTCCATCTGCAAAACTTGAAAAGAACCACACTTTAGATAAGAAACAAAGGGTTAAGAGTAGAAAATACCCTATGATGAATTCACATTAGCCCTCGTATCCGGTATTTGAGCAGCAGATCCGGCACTTCAAGATTCATGCAATCAAGTTGCTCCTCTATAATTGTCCCCTGGAGCAGGACACAAAACACTCTCAACAGCCCGTCAGTGGCGTGGGTGTTTACCAATGTGCATGTGTCTGTGTGGTTGTGGGAGAGCACTACCATCTCTGAATGGTTATGCATACATGCGTGTGTGCATGTATGTGTCTACACTTCACATAAACACCTCATGGCATCAGAAAGCACTTCACAGCTTTCTAAATTGAGTCTATAGAGAGTAGGACGTTCTGTCTTTTTTAGAGATGTAAGAGATATGTACGACCAACAGAGCAGGGTTCCTCCACTGGCAATAAAGAATACCCCACCCTTCAAAGTAACGGTTTATACAGTTTGTCTGAACAAAATTAAACATTCAGATTATGCTACTAATTGTATTCACTGTATGTATTCTGCATACTGTATGTACATTTTTTGTTACCCAACTCTTTTTTGACATTTAAATTTCATAAGCTTTGCAGATTGGTAGTTTTTTTCAGCTACTGGCAAATCAGTAGTAATTGGGATTTAATTTGTGACTAAAACTATACTTATAGAATCCAGACATGTGGTGTGAATAAGTGTCAAGACGTCAAGAGGAATTAATCTGTAAAGCAAATCTGTTCCTTGCACCAAAACCATTCTCATTCTGTGTGTGTGAAAATGAATGAGTAGAATATCAGATTTAATATAAAATGCAAATCTTTTCATCTTGCACCCAACCATCTGCTCCTGTTTTCTGCAGCAGCCCCGTTCTGCTGAGCCATGATGTGAAAACATTAAGCTGTGGTGAGTGACAGCAGCTAGGACACCAGATGTTGACATTTAACGATGGCGAGTGCAATTGCCTGCTTCTTTTCCTGTTGTCAAATGCTTGAATCCCTTTGGGAGCAACAAAGCAACATCTTTAAACAACAACAACTTGTCGTGCTTTTGATAGCAGAAATGGATATCTGTCACAAGTCTAAGTGCTCTTGTGTTTATATTAATGTAATAATGTACACCTACTCCACATTTTTCTCTCGCATCTGTGCACTTTGGCTTGAGAACATCATCTAGTAGCACTTTTACTGCAAAATTCTGTGAGATGGACATACTGCGAGATTTATTTCAAGTAGTATAAAGAATTTCCTAAACTGCACATGCACGGCACACCAGGGTGTGTTAGGCCACAGTAAATCTGATCCAAGACCACAGATCTGAATTTGGGCCACATACACCAGGAATGCTGTTTCTCCTAAATTGACATTAAATTTGACACATCCTTACACTAAAAGTTAAATCACTTACAACAGCAAGACAGCACAGAGGCCAAATATGATGATTTACCTAACCTCAGCCAACACCTGTTGCCCAGGCCAAATGGCTGTAAATGTACTCGCTATGAGGTTAAAACAACACACAGCAACTACTGTTTCATGTCAGTAAGATTCATCTTGGAGTCCTTACACAGCTCCAACACAAACACCTTATGTGTGATCTAACTGTCAGACATGCTTCTATAAAAATAAAAAAAACTTTCTGTTGTAGTCCTTGTAAGAGCTTTGTCAAAATTGCAGGGTAGGAAAACTGAAAGGTCCAGAAGCAGGAGAGATGAAGATTCCCTTTTCCTTAATAACAAGTTACATCATGGTTGGTCAGAAAATGATAGACCACCCTGATTCATCTGAAAGAGACATGAAGCTGTCAATGACTGAAGTATCAAATGTCAGGCACATTTAAACTTAAGACCTTCATGAAATACAGTAATCAAAGCTGTTCGTCATTATGGCAAACCATCTTATGTATTATTGGTGTTAAGGTCAGTAGAACCTTACAAATATTACAGTAAGTGGTCCTGTAAAAGTATATAATCGCTATTCATGTTTAAATGATTGATACATTTGACCTTGGACAATAGAAGAGACTTTAATAAATACAATGCTAGCTTAAAAAAATGATTTTAGGAAAAACTACACTGAGGTTTATTCCCCATCTCTAGTCTACTTATTAAATTAATATTCCGCTTGTCCTGGGTTCACTGAGTCCAGAAGGCTCCAGTACCGCAGAACCTCCAGAGGGTGTCTGAAGATGAAACTTCTTCTGCTGAGGCAAAAAGAAAAGATTTTGTCTGGAGAAAAAGTTCATAATCATGCTCAATAAATCCATAAATCAGTTTGTCTTGTGTCTATTGGTTTTTCTATTCAAAGCACTTTTTTGATAATCACTCTTTTTATTCCTTTGCGTCTTGTGGTCCTTACAGTTTGAGATTTGTTCAGTTCATTGAAACAAATCACAGCAGTTGCCCATGCAAACAGTAAAGTTATTTCCACTCCTGTAATCCTTCCAAGCCTGTCTGACAGACCACAGCCAGTGACCACAAACACACATGCACACTCTCATGCACACAGGGGCCCACAGTGGAAATAAGTCTCGGACTTTTTTCTGTGGTTTTGCATCCGGAAAGCTCATAGTCCAATGTTTAATCCTTTGCTCCTTTTCTCTACTGTGCATTGCATTTATTTGAATTCAAACATCTTCTGTACATTTACTGTCATCTAACAAATGCACATAACGTAGCGCATGGACTTCAGACTGCAATGAAAATAGAGGGAAAAAACAGTGTGGGCAGGTGGGATGGAGTACGAAACTCTCTTGTAAAAAATTCCACTATAGGGGAGTGGAAAATGTGTTTCACTTTTTCTAATGTTGCTCTAACCTTTAATAGATATCTCATGGTGAGAACTATCCCTATAAATGCTTATGTCCAAAGAAAAGACAATATGAGGTGCACGCATGACAGAAATGCATCTGGGAGATGTAAAGAAAGTGAGCGACCTAATGTGGACCATACTGAATATAAAATGCTCTATGTCGGTCACTGCCATTTCTGTGATCTCATGTAGACCAGGCAAGATCAGCAATATTGTTTTATATTGTGTGTTTTGGCATGTTAAATGCAACACTACATCTGGAATACCAATGTTTCCCTTTCTGTCTCTGTTTCTCTGAGCATCTCTCTTCACTTGAGCTCCTGAGGTGAGAAGGAAAAAGAAGAGGAGGACAAGTAAGATGATTAAATGAGTGATTCATTTGATCAAACAAATATCTGGAGCTGCACTGTCTTTGACCCCTTGAAAGCAAAATAAATAGTGTGGAGAGAACTGGGACACAGCCACAACACCAAAGGAGCAGTCAGCCAGATAACAACTTCAAGGCTGCTGCAACGATACTTACACACACCCACCCACATAGACAGACAACAACTGAAAAGCTTGCCCTGGAGTGGAACATAAAGACAACAAAGAAAAATGAATTAAATGACTCATTCATGTCTTTTAGCACACTGTGACACAAACTCAGCCCTCAGAGATTTTTGGTCACACCCAACTGGGACTTCAAAAGTCATGTGGTTCTCTGTAAAGCCGAAATGACAGAATCTGATACACTGGGAAACAAGCTCTTGTACCACCCCTGACCCGTAGCTTATTGACCACCTGCTGCCCCAAACTGCAGAACTCCTCCCAAAGCAAATACAATCTAGAGGAACATAGGAAGCATACTAATTTACACCAAACTAACTCAGTTTGTCATGAAATCAGATTAGTGTGACCTCGTGAACTATGGAGAGCGTCGGAATCACCCGCTGCTTGTGTGTGGTGAGCAGCATGTGCACTTTTTGTGCGCAGGTAGGATTGAGAAGGAGGACTGAGGCAATAAGACATGAAACAGTGACGACGCAGGGCCAGACAGAGATAGAGAGGATGTCTGGATGGCAGATACATTTGAAAAGAGACACAATGAAAGGCCAGCACAAGAGCACTGGATTAGAAAGATAGGCAGAAGGGAAGAGACAGATAAAAAAAAAAAAGAGTATGTGTGAGGAAGCTTTTTCTTTGTTCTTGTGGCTGCTGCAGTTTGATATCAAGGTGCTCCACAGACTGGAGGCGATGCCTCAACTGTGTTACTGCTAAAGAGCCCACCCCTCAGCTTCAGATTTTAGAAACCCTTTGCATTAAAAAACAACATTTTCAGTTTACCAATGTCTGTTTTGTCATGTTTTCTATATGCTACACTTGAAATCTGATGGAATCTTAGGAAAGTCATTATAGTCAAGAAATAGTTTCAGACACTTACAGGATTTGATATTTTATGCTCTTTTATTGTTTTCCTATCCACTGTAGGTCTTAAAACAAGAAACACCAAATGGATGAATAAATAAAATAAAGATTATTTTATAAATACCTATGTCATTCCAAAAGGCACAGGGAATAAAATTATGTGTGTTCTAGTGCTCAGAGTTTTGGTGCTGAACAAAAACAACAAGCACTACAGTACAGAGAAAAAAATACTTTCCATACTTGGTAGTCTCGCTCACTGATTTTTTTTAAATAGCAGAGGAAAAGATACAGCAGCCAAAACCAGTGAAACAGACATAAGGGTGAAAGACATGAGGTAAAAACTTAAGATATTAATAAAAGAGAATGAAAAGCGAAATACAAAGAAATGAAAGAAATGCAGAAATGAAATAGAAACCAGTCTGACTGGAGACAGACATAAAGAAAGAGAGTGACAAAAGAAAAACCGTGACTGCCATATGGTACAGAGTATTGGGCTTAATGAGGCGTGAGGCCATCCTCTCCACAGAGGCACTGGCCAGTCAAATCACACATGAATGAACACTCTGATAGGTTTAAAACACAACATATGCCAACAGCTAGTGATATGAAATCAAACCACTGCCTCTAAGGGGAAAAAGAAAGGAAAAAAAGATCTATTTACACAAACCAAACGCAAGAACACAACAGCCACCAAAAAAAAATCTGTGTGATAATATTTCAAAGCTGATTGCTACTGAACCTATTCCAGCATAACGCAAGATACTGTCAAGATCAGAAGAGAATCTGAATTGATCTGGTTCTTTCACCAATATGATAAAATTTGTTTTTCAGGTTTTGCTCTTTGGAAATACCTGCAGATAGCAGAAAGTGTGTTTTAGTTATACAGATGTCATTCCAGTTGACATTTGTATCAACAACTGGGGGCAGTGAACACATCATGAGGGTTAAACTGTCAGAAATCCAACAGAAACATAACAAGTTGTGTATCTGATTGCAGCGAAACCAAGGAAAGAGGCATACTCGATACATAAATAAAAAAAAACTATATGTGAAGCAATGAAGCAGTTTAGGATGTTAGGATGACAACATTTCCTAATACGTTGAACTAGTTTAACCATTAGACAAGTGACAATGCCACTATCCAAAAAGTCTGGAGATTACTGCAAGCCATTCTTTAGGGGGCATACATTTGTGCTATTGTATTTCATGGCTCAAATGTAATGTCAACTTAATGTAGGCACTATAGAAAAGTGTGGGCTTCATTTCACAAGTGGAATGGAATGAAATGGAATACCTGAAGAAAATTTCACAGTTGTTGACATAATTTGGATAGTTTGGACTGACAGATATAAGCAACCAACCAGCCAACGCTGCTAACATTGGATTCATATAATCAAAATCCCAGGATTTAATCTAAAATCCAAAGGCTTAAAATATATCTTTAAAATCATTATGGTGAAAGTTTGGACTTGATTATGAAACCAAGATAGATTCCATTCGTGGCATCTGAGCCTCCAGTAGCAAACAGGTGATGAATTCACAGTGAGTGTTGATAGATCTTATGAGAATAGTTCACATAGCAGACACACCATCCTAATCCCTCATCACATACATCCTGTCAACATCGGTGGCAGCTGAGAGATGCGTGAGTCGGTGAGAGGGAGCCAGAGAAAGAGACAGTAATACAGAGCGCGAGAGAAAGTAAGCGTGCCAGAACAGAGGCCAGCTGTTAACAGCATGAAACGATTCACCAAATTTTCGATCACACCGGTGTCTGTTTGTGTGTGAACCCAACCGTTTGTCATCGTTGATCACCTGTTAGATGCAACCGTGTCATGTGGTGGTAAGGATCGCCCCAACCTGTGGTGTCTCTTCACTCATCTATTGATCTGAGCAATTTAAACACACTGACAGATTAATTAAAACATACAAGACACATTTTCAACAGAGCGGGACTGTATTAAAGCACAGCTGCCACTGTACAAGAACGAGCAGGAGGGAAGATCTTGTAGACAATAAATTTCATCTTCCGCTGACATTTTCAAGCTTAATAAAAACTGAAGAGTGTGTGTTGTGAGTATAGGCTAGACGAGAGAGCGTGCAGGCTCCAAGTGGAAGCTGCGGTTTGGTCTGGCTCTGGTTTTCTCGGGGGTCCGATTCAGTGCAACAACAGCAGGAGACTGGTCTGTTATAGGAAGCTTAGGATTTCTGCTTTCAGTGCATCACCATGTCTATGTCTATGACTCTATATGATAAGTCTCAGTGTGGATATGTGTGTGTATGTTTTAGATATGATTAGTTTTTCCTCATAGACTCATATAGACTTCAGCCATGGGACCCCTGACTGATTGCAATGACAGACAGACCTGCTTTGTTTATTTAAGTGTTCTTGCTGGGAAGTTCAGGAGGACTACCACCACCTGTCAAAGGAACTGTCTCCTTCCTGTATGTTTTTGCTCTATTTCAGTCACCTTCACACAGAACTCTTACGCTCTTGTGTAACTTTCTGTTCTTTTTTGACATGAATACCAGCGAGCTCAGCACAGAAGGTGAAATCTGTCTGTCTATTAAAAGATGTAGTCTAGAACAAGCTATCACCACATCTGACTGGTGAGACTGGATTGAAATCAGCAGCTGTTTGGTGCATGATATGAAGCTCACGATAAATGAAAAGGATGTATGAAAAGCAAAATCCTCAGTATTTTCATTCAGTCCTCTATGAGCCCCTATTTTATTTGTTTTTAATTCTAAATATGTTTATTTTTAAAGCACATACCAAAGTATAGTCTATCAAAATATTACTATACTCTTGTACTGCAACAAGCAAGCCATTCTTCTTCTCTTTGTACGTCTCCCAGCTGAGCACATCTGTGTGTCTGGCGAGATGATTGAGCGTTGTTTAACAGGCTTGACCAGGAACCCACATGCTGAACATCACAGGGGAAATGCATCACCTGCTGAAAGTGAGTTCTTGGCTTCTACAGTGTACACAAGTACACATACACAGATGTATGATACACAAGCATGCTCATGCACACAAACTTCTGCTGCCTTGTCCTCCACTATCTTAACTATTTCATGTCCTCTTTGTAAGGGTCCCTTTACTTTTATTTGAACAGATTATTTTGTATTATTTAATCAACGTATTTCTAGCTTGCATCTCATTTGCTGTTGATGTATGTTGATAATATATATGAGCATTGGAAGGAGTGTGCATGTCACTGCTCATGAGATAAGCAGTAGCTTCCCATTGACCAGATCATGCTCAAAGTGAGCGTGTCATTGGATTTGACAGTAACTGTGCAAGGCAAAACCCACACAACAAGGAAAAGATGCTTAGACTATAAAAAACACAGATGAAGAGATCTGAAAGTAATCAACTCAGAAGCGTCAGTGCTGATTCAGATAGGCATCACACAGATCATATGATACAGCTTTTATATGCAATTAATATGCATCATTCTAAATATGCTTGTCATGATTCACTTCCAGCTACAATTCATGCCGTTCTCATGACCTCTACCTTCTCAGGATATGAACTTGAGTCAGATGAATGTGCACAGACACACACACACACACACACACACACACACACACAAAGGCACCGTGAACTCTCCTGCCTGGGAAATACTTTAAGGAAGCGAAGGAAGAGGAAAGCAGGGAAACCAAGAAATAAATAACTTCTTTGTGTCGTGACTCCATAAACAGTCCAGCACATTACAGATTACTATACTGGCTGAACTGATAAGAAGCTTCCTACAAATTCTAACTAGATGTATATGTACAGTATGTGTGAGTGGAGGGTGAGAAAAAGCAATAGAACAATGACAAAAAAAGATATAAAGAATGAGAAACAGAGCCTAAGCAAATAAGGAAGAACAGATAAAGACTGAGAGTGAAAACCAAGAGAGAGACAGGATAAATCTGTAATATGGGTGAGTTTGTTTTTGGCAGAGACAAGAAAATAAATATCACTTACCTTATGCGCATACAGTATATAGTGTATTGCTTCAAATACTTTGTATGATAACACATTCAGAAAAACAAGACGAACACTATCTTAAATGTTAAACATTTGCTGATTTTCTTCCATTTTTACACAGAATGTCCAAAACCCAGTCAGCTAGCCAGGCCAGTATAATAATTACAAAAAACAAATAGTGATTAAAATCTATTGTAAATGTTGGTATAGTTTTGAGAACATTCTGCCTTTTTCTCAAAAAAATCACATGACCTGACAGTTGGTGCCAAACAACATCACACAAAAATGTAACCTGGGTCTACTGGACCAGCTGACCCAATTCTTCACTTTGTCACAATCTTGACAGAGTAAAATACCAAATGCTCCACATCTCGACAGTTGGTTGGCAAGCAAATGGAGAAAATACAGAACAAATCTGGAACGAAGTCCATTAGGCTATGATGTCAGCTCTAACATTGTGTGTATGTGAGTCCTTTCTGACTGGCCACATATTCCATTGGCCTAGAAAAAAAGTTTACTCCACTTCCATTATTCTGCAAATCACAGCCCCTGTGGGGAGACTCTCGCCTGGAGAATCTTGGCTCGGTTCAAGCAAGCCCCAAGGAACGTGTCGGAATGAGCAAATCGAGCCTTATTCACTCACTCCGGCATACAGGAAAACCACCCGAGATGCCTGGCATGGGATTATGCCTGCACCTAGTGCCAGAATACCTGCCGGCTAGGATTAGAAAAATGATTACAGCTGTACTGCAATCGAGGTCCAGGGGGGTCATTTAGCTGGTTGAAGGATACGATAATTCAACAGAACAGCCTAATTAGGTGCAAATTACAGGGTTCAACAACTCAGCAATGGACAAGTTATATCTGTGATTACAAATTTAGTTCAAATATAATCACGTTAAAGCGTCAGTCAATCCTTCCACAGTTCAATGCGTCTCTATTCATTTGCAGCTCATATCACTCTCCTTCATTAGATTACATTACTACTTCCACTGAACACCAACCATCTTCTGCTAATACATGTTATATGAGTAGGGGTTTATATTGAAAGTGTACTTTTCAGTTTTGGAAGCAAGTTTTCTTAAAAGTGCTGAGAGACAGAAACAGAGACAGAAACAGATGGGTAAAAACAGTTGGTCTAAACAGTGCATGATGTTAAGTTAAGACTTTGCTAGAAGACAAACTGCCAGTCATCCTTTTTCTTTTCTCAAGAGGGCTTCCTTATATGTAACAGCCGCTGGAATCAAGATAAAAGGAAGACTGCCAAGCTGCCGTGAGATACAGGGGGAGCCACCCTATGCTGCTGACTGGGTTACCATGGCAACCCCATGAGGTGATAGAGAGGACATACCAGTATGAAGTAAATCTCCACAAAGTAGCTTCAGGAATGCAGGTGAAGTCTTACTCCCTGCCTTTCTATATCCTTTTTGAAATGAACACATCGAATGGCTGCGTTTTTCCTTTCATTTCTTCTCTTAGCCTCTTTTGAATCACATTCATTCATATTCATAATGTGTCAGTGCTTCCAAGTTAAGTGCACCATCCCTTTCTGAAATAGGACTTTGTGGCCGCTTTTCACTTCAAACATGACTTTGATTTCCAGAATCATATTGATGAGACATTTGCCAGGGGAGTAATCAGAGAGGGTTTAAGGGGAGGGTGTGAGTGAAAAGACAGTGAATGAAGCGATGAGCGGACAAGGAAACTGTGAGTACTTGGTTTTGGCTGCATAATTAGGACAATAGTGTTTTGCCAGAAAACAGCAAGACTGAGCACCATGACAATTAAGAATGTCAGTTCCCTCTTACAAATAAATGTGAGAAGAGTGGAGAAAAAGTTTAAAGAAGATGGAAAGAAGGAAAAAAAAGATTTGGGGTTTCTCTTACCTCTAAAAAGCAGGTCCCAGCTGGGGTGTTCTCCTTGATGGAGGCATTGTAGAAGTTGCTGGAGAACACGGGTGTGTTATCGTTAACATCCTGAAGCACAATGTCCACCTTCGCCGTGGATGACAGTGGAGGGCGGCCGCTATCTGTCGCAACAACAGTCACACTAGGTGCTGGCTCTGATTCAAAATCCAGAGCGGCCGCAGTGGTAATGATCCCTGTGACTGGATCAATGGAAAACCAATCAGAGTGCGTGTTTTTGCCTTTAAGAAGGCTATACCGGACATCACCGTTGGGGCCCTGGTCCTTGTCCCTAGCAGTAACCTGGAGAACAAACGATCCAGGATACACAACCTCGGGAATAGTTTGTCTGTAGGCTTGCTGGTCAAAAAGAGGAGGATTGTCATTTACATCAGTGACCTGAATGGTAAAAGATGACTCTGCCCTGAGGGGAGGAGTGCCAGAGTCTGTGGCCATCACCCTGAGATCATATGAATCGCGCTCCTCTCTATCCAAGACCTGATCTACATATATCAGGTAAATGATGCTGTCTTTGGTTGTAAGGGCAAATTTCCCATCTCCTCCTTCAAGGGAGACATTCACATTGGCGTACTCACCATAGTCTGGATCAGTGACAGATATTCGAGCTACATACTGGCCTGGTTGGGCTCCTTCTGAGATTCTTGGAGAGCCATCCTCACTGAGGAAGATGATGGTCATGGTGGGCTGGTTGTCATTGTAGTCACGAACATGGATAGTCACAAATGCATTGGTCACCTGGAGAAAGATAATGGTGCCTCAAATCAATTTGTTTCCTTTTTTTTGTTTTGTTTATGCTTTTTTATGTGGCAAAGTATATTAACTAATCAGTGAGTTTTATCATGATATGAAATAGAGGTGAAAAACTATGTAAACAAACCTTGTATCAATAGCATTTTTCTGACCAAATCTATGAAATCAATTTTACTAGCCATAATGCAGTTACCTCAGGGTGGCTGGCGTTATCCCTGGCCTGTACCACCAGTTCATGGACTCTCTTTAGCTCATAGTCCAAGGGTCGATTGAGAGTTATGACCCCTGACTTCATATCCATGACAAAGTAGCGGTCAGGATCACTTTGACGCCTGTTGATTTCATAAAGCACCAGACCATTATCACCCTCATCCTCATCTGTTGCAAACACCTACAAAGACAAGAAAGTCGAACACCGAAAATTAAAACCTGGTGAATCCAGTTTTGCAAATGCAAGACATTTTACTGGCTTATAGAATACGAATACAGACAACCCAAGGCTAACCTGTAGGATACTACTTCCTTGTGGAAGACTTTCAGAGATAATAGCGTGGTATCTGCTCTGATTGAAGAGAGGGGCATGATCATTGATGTCAGTTACAGTCACTTCAAGGGTCATGGACCCCATTCTTCTAGGTGAGCCCCCATCAAAGGCCTCCAGAATCAGGGTGTACGATGAACGCTTCTCTCTGTCCAGCAGTCCATTGACCACAAGATCCAGATACAGCACCTTGTTAGCAGCCCTCTTTGTCTCCAGTCTGAACGCCTGGCCTACATTGCCTTCTCGAATAGTGTAGCCTTGGGTAGTGAGCTGGTCTTTGTCTGCATCAGTTGCAGGCTCCAGGGAAAACCTTGTACCCACTGCTGTGTGCTCAGGGATCTTAAGAATAGCTTTCTTTTTAGGGAACACAGGTGCATGGTCGTTGATGTCATTGACAGTGATCGAAACCTCAATAGTAACTCCTGTCATTGTCACAGCAATGAAGCTGTAGTGGTCTCTCTGCTCGCGGTCCAGACGGCGTGCAGTAGTAATGATACCCGTTGTTTCATCAATGCTGAGGTCTCTGCCAACCCCGGTGCCTTCATGGTCAGAGATGAAGTAAAGACTAGCAGTTTCACCAGGCGGTAACCCAGCACTGATGTCACCAACAATGGTTCCCACAGGCTGCTCTTCATCCAGCTGGAGTTCCAGTGCCCCAAGGACAGTTGTAGACTGAATAACGACAAAGACGATGCAGAAATAAAATAGAGACTTCCACCTGCAGGGACTTGAGCACACACATGGTCTTCTGACCCAAACCCTCCGTCTTGACCCTTTGCTTGTTGTCAGCATGGCTGGGTTGTGCTACACCTGGGAGAATAAAGAGAGAAAAAGAAAAATATCAGACAGAGTAAAAAAGAATGTATTTCATGACATCTAAGTTGTGCAATTGCTCTCTTAACTCAAAAGCTTGAAATTCTTGCTCGTTTAGCACAAAATGAAAGCAATTAGTGTTTTAATTTTTTCAAAGTGGAGTGTGTATCTTAAATCCCAGCATGACAATTTGTTAACACTTTTACAATGCAGAACTTATATTAAACACACTGTGGATGGGATGAATTTCAGCTTTTTTCCATATAAAATGGATATTCATAACTGTTTGGATAAAACCTCTCAGCTTGATCAGGAGCACAAAAATGGAAGTCTAAGTCTGTCCAGGATCCACATTGGCCTAAACCACACTAGAGACAGAATCATAAACTATATTTATCTAAAGGATAACAAATTGTATTCACTGGTTAAGAACACTTTGAAGTGTCCAGAGTGGTCACACACTGAAATCCCAAGAGAAAACACAATTAAATACTGAAATGGGCATCAAGATCCTTTACAGGTTTTTTCTATACAGATAACATAGCAAATGCCTACACACACACGCACATTCACAGATGCACGGGAAAGTAAGGCTATGGTTGCATCAGCAGGGCATTCATTGGGATAGGCCACCAGTTAAGTCTGTAAGCTTAGCCTCTATGTTCCCCAAATTCTAAATCATGCACAGATCCATAAAGATACTATTCTCCTCATGCTAATGCTAAATCAATCTTATCAGTCATGGCCTGGATCTAATCACAAACAGATACGCATACTGTAACTGTTCACAAAGTTGTGCAACAGCCCAGGGTCAAACACTTCTTGCCAAAAACGGTCTATATTTGCTTTAACCTGCTGTGACAGAAGGCTAGATACGCCTCATCGGATGGCACACTTGCTGGAAGAAAGACAATCACGTGAGTTTAAAAGGCAATCTAAAACTCACCTGACACCGTGTGAGTTACACTGCAGCAAACCCACCATCTGGTACTTCTAGCAAGTTAAAACAAACACCAAAATAATTATTAGCAAATGGTATTTGACCCAGGTGTAACGCACATACTTTTGCACACTACCATAAAATCCTGCTAATGCACTCATAACTGTTCTGGCAAGTTTAACCTGTCCAGCTGCTCTAAACTCTCACGAGATAGATGCACATTTTAGCCCTTGATGAGGTCCACAAATATTTAGATAATGTTCAAAATGAGACCAATTGTTTATGCATGTTCTCCTAGTATTTATAAGGGAAGATTTATTGAGCATATAGGCTAACTCTTCAAAACATCATGCAATGAGGAAAACCATCCAGCCTTGACATACCTCATTCATCAAACTTTAAGACTAGGGGCATACTGCTTTACAATATATTCTACACTGATTCAAACATTTGTACCTAAAGTCATTGGAATGTGAACGAGTTATGCCTCTATTATTAAAGCTGTAACTGTGTGATGCTGGAGGTTAGTTATCAATGGAGGGTCTTACCAGCCGTCCACATTCACCCACACAATCACTCCCACAGTTCATGTATAATCTAGACAGTTATTTCTAAGAATGTGTTCCACCTACAGAGTGAAAGCCAGCCTGCTGGCAGCTGCAGCAGTTGCAGATACGTGAAACTGAAGCACTGACACCCACACATACAAAAAGACCAAAGATTGACCCAAAGATTCATGGCCAGGATGATCTCAAGAAGGACAGGAGGAAGAGCAAAAACCCCTTCTTTCTAATAATTAAGAAGTTAATGATTAACAAATTATCAAAGATTCAAAAGGCCCATAAAATATTTTTTTGACTATAAATAACATACAAAACCATTTTAAAAAATTATTTGACCTTAATGACCCTGAGGTCATGCGGTAGTTTATGAGGCCTCTGAGGAAGAGAGATTAATAGATTCTATAGGTCCACTGGGACAGGGAGCGGGACACTGATACTGGCCCCTCTGGTACGGTCGCTGACCTCCACATCTTGTCCAGACAGCAGCTCTGGACTGTTGCTTCACGCCTACACAAAGAGGGAAGCAGAGCTAAGGCTGAGCACAGTCGGCACACACATCCTTCTTTTGCTGTGTGCCAAAGTAGCGGTGAGTGTTTATCTATGGGACTATCTTAAATTGAGTTGTGGGAAAAAGGGGATAAAAGTTAAAAGAATTGGACTGTTAGAGACCGTGTGATATGACGTGAGGGGTGTGATGAGGAAAAGACCATGCACTGCTGAAAGGGAAACTCATGGTCAGAGTCCAGTCCTTTTGAGACCCCGCTCTGACGCAATGAACCCGGGACATCGGGGAAAATGAAAAAAGAACAAAGCAGAGAATTAGAAAGAGTACATTCAGGACACATCAGAAGAAGTTAAATTCTGAGGAGTTATTGCTTTAGTTAAGTGTCAGTGAAAGGTTATTTTGATTAATCAGACACTGTCAATAAGCAGACAGTCTATGACATCATTTCCCTTTTGACATGTGCTGAAACTTTTTTTTACCCTGGATAACACAGTGATGATGAAACAAAAGAAGCTAAAATGTACAGTAAGTCATGGTGAAAGAATACCGGCTTCAACAGATAGTCAGTGGAGTGAAACACAACCTGATTCACTCCCTCTAGTGGCACTCTTTAAAGCATATGCCAATTACAATATGTTTCGCTTAGTGTAAATTAATAAAGTACATATAATTTAATCTAAAATGCAAACATACACATACAATTACTAAATACAGCTAACAACAAGTTTCAACCTGTTTGTCCAGTTACATGGATTCCTTTACACAATATGTCTGTCTTCGTATGTCTGCACAACAAATGATCATTTAAGCAGTGACATCATCTTTGTGCGACTACATTGACAGACACAGCAGACCCAGAGGGCTCCATGCAGTCTCAGCCACATTATATCTGGCATTGCACCCCCATAATCTGTCTCTGCTGTGCATAAGCCTCAAAGCCTCAAATTCATGGGCTGCACTCTTAAGTGCTGTTGCCATATAATAGAAAACCATAGTGTTTTCTATAGGATGTGACCACTTACAGTACTACTGTATGTGTATTAGGATGCGTGTGACTGTGTTCATGCTGCCGAATCTCAGTAGCAAGGAATAGCTTTTCCTCTGCCAAGTCTAAACAGGCCTCTCTATCTCCCTATCTCCCTATCCTTCCCTTGTCCCCTCCTCCCACCTTCCCTCAGTCCATCCTCTCTAATGGATCTAACAGATGCAGTTGGGCACGCTACAGCTACCCGTGGCCAAGCTAAACAGAACCCAAAATCTCAAAGTTCGAAGTAGAAAATGGACTCTCCATACCGCCTATATCCCAACTATGTTTCTTGAACTTTGATAGAACAACTCAGGATTGAATTCAGCTAGTTCCTCAGTGGTTGAGAGGTTTGGCATTCCCTGTAGATAGTTGGCAGCCACTCATCCAGCCCTGCAACTCCTTCTGTGTCACCCAGAACAAACACTGGCCAGATACTGTGATTGACAGTGAAGTCAGACTAGAGAAAGAATAAAGGGAAAAGCTGTCTAAATGTGAAAATAACTCATTTTTTTAAGATCGCAGCAAGTATACAATCACAATTTGGCTAGTGCAACACAAAACCTTTAAATTACTTAGAATGAAAGGTTAGTGCTGGTTGTGGTGAAACTGCAGTAGTAAAAAAGCTTTGTGAAAAGAAGAAGGGAGGGATGAGTGAGTCTGGTAGAGTTTAGAGGATGGAAAAAATGCTTTGCGTCTCAGTTTTCATGTCGTTTGGGTTGTGTGTGTTTAAGGGGACGACAACTATGACCCCTGTCTCGCCTTGTGTTGCCTTTCCCCGGATCTCTGGATATAGACATCCCATTTCTAACCCCAGCTGTCACCAGCATCATGAGCACATGTGCACGTGCGCTTTCTTTGTGCATATTTGAGTCTATGTACATACATGTGTTCCCTCACTTCCTCTTTAATTTTTTCATTCATAAATGAGCCCACACTAAAGATTTATTCTATAATGGACTCAATTAATACTTAATTCACCATGATCCAGTGTATAGTAGCATTAGCCACTCAGACAGCTAGACAGCCACTGTCTGGACATTTATACACACAATGAAATATACATGCATGTGCTCCACCAAAGTATAATCAATATTAATAGTACTATGTGAAGAGAGAGTTCACCACTGTGTCGTACAACTAGGTTACCTCACCCAGGGGAAGCCTGCAGCTGTAAAAAGCTCACACAACCCGTGAAAGCTAACATGATTTGATTTATGGAGAATGGTAAAGTCTAAGTAAGTGTGTTTGAATTAATTATGATGGAGTGACAAAATGTTCCTTGGCTGCTCTTCCCTGCATCTCAAATGGTTGACCTGTCACACAAATATATGTAGTCTCTCTTCTTTTTTTTTATCTAATTCAGAACAACCGTGGAAAAGGGGAAACAAGTCGTAATATTTTCCCGTTTACCTCAAATCTGTAAATTTTGTCCATGAAATGATGCTCTGGAGTTTTATTTTATTACTTATTTCCCACATAAACGACCATGTCAGTGACATCACCATGACTTGTAGTCAGTTGGGTGGTTAGGGGGGACCCTCAGTCAGTTCACAGTGAGAGTGAGTTTCTGTGCCAGGAGTCTGAGGCTAAAGTTCACTCTTTACTTTCATATTACATTTTTTTTTCTGTTCTGCTGAGTAGAATAGAAACAAATATGACAGCAGACACTAGCCTTATTCTCTGATCAAGAAAGTTAATGTTGATTGAATACGAAACATTTTTGTTCTTATCCAAAGATATTTGGCAAGTGAGATATTTTTTCATGGTTTGGCTCCGCACTCTCATTTGGATGTGAAATGATGCGATGAAAATGAGGTTAAAACACCTGGTGGTGTATTATTTGTCTTCATTTGGAGGTCAGAGATATTTAGGATGTTATTGGGCAAAATAGTTTTTGGTAGGTCATATCCCATTCTTGAAAGAAAACTATCAACAGGTTGTAAGCATCTTAATTAAACTTAGTATTTAGATATACTGGGCTAAATTAGATTATTTGATTGCTCTGCGTTATTGGAATAGTATCAGTCATGAATCATGACTGATTAAAGTTATAAAAAGTCTTAATTTATAAAGCTTCTGCAAAAAAAGGTAGTATAGGCTTGTTACACTGTAGTTTTTGCATCTCTGCAACATTCTTACAAGACGTCAGCTGGGGAAAAACAACTGCAGAAGACTGTGTAACTCTGTCGCAGTAGCAGCATGACAATTCAAAGCTGATGTGATGACTCAGATTTATTTATTTACCCACACAGAGGCTGCCAAGCTGGAATACAGTCACACACACTTACAAAATACACCAGTTCCCCTGTGACAAAGCGTCCTAGATTTCACTGCCCGACAGGCCAGAAGGAGAAAAATGCAGAGAAGTGGAAAAGTTTGATTCTGAAGAAAAAAAAACATTGCCATACTCATAGAGGCAGAAACATGAAAAAGTTCAACTCAGTCTGAGTAAGTGCTGAAACATGCACACAAACACACAAAACTAGTAACTCACAATACAATATACCCTCTGGACCATTCGTGAAGCCATAGATGTGAAGTTGATTCTCAAACCTTTAGCATCATGCCGCCAAGTGAATGTGCAAGGTTTTGTCGTTTCTCAGATAACTATGTGTGTTCCTGTACTTGTGTACAGAAAATTGATGTAAAGAATGTAAAGAATAAAAAAACAAGATCAAGCGTGACAACAAAAACAAAAAATGAAAGGTAGAAGGCCAGCAGAGTCAAAAAAAGCAGGCGTTGTGAGATGAAGGTGAAGTAGCAGCTGTCATGTACCATCATTCATCGCCCCTCCCCGTGTAGCATGTTTAATGTCCCACAAGAGCAAGTTGTTGAGGTAAACTATCCATGTCCATGACTCTCTGTCAAAGATTATTACTTCACTGTTGAAACTACCCTTTTAATGGCTCAAACTAAAAGTTTTTCTATTCATGATTTGGATTTTGAGAGACACACATTCAGTCCTCTGTAGTGGAAAGTAGAGCACTGACTGGAAGCAATTAAACATCAGGAAATATTTTTATCAGGGTTGAATGTAAGAAATTATAATTAACCTTTATTTTTTTGTTTAAATATTTTGTATTATTACACTGTGTTCATGTGTGCCATATGCCTAAAGTGATGGCACTTTAGGATTACCATATTAGGATGTTAATGTGATATACATCCAGTGCAAATATTCACTTACCTCCCCAGGAGTTGATCATAATGTGTTTGAAATTTCAATAGCAATATTTACCAATTGTTTCTGTGCATGACTATGCTGCACCTACTGTACCTTTGTAAGGATAGTGTATGTACTTTCATTAATTCCCTCAAGGATCATCCTACCCTTAAATGCTTAACCACAACGTTTACCCTAACCTTAACATAGTCATAACTCTGAACCTAAAATTCCAAAATGAATATTTAACTTTGTCTCTTTATACCCAAATTGGGGATTAATAAGTTAACAGACACACACAAACACACAATTATATCAAAAGAATCACAACATTTGTTAAGAGGAAAAGTTAAAAGACAAAACACCCGGTTGATAGTCAAAACAAAGTCAGGACAAGGGAAACCAGAGATCCTCTGGTAACTTAAACACATAGGCAAACACACTTTAATCTCGTCACATTCCACCCAGTGAAATAATCAGCGACGAGGCCTAGCAGCAAACCAGGCACAAAGTCATATCAGGCCATGTTATTGTTTCAGTAAACATATAAATCTTAATCAAAGTGATCAAATATTTTATGAATTGGTTTCCAGTTAACAAAGCAATCTTTTCAGGGTAGAAAGAGGTCAGTATGAAACACTACATGGTTACTTTCACTGGTAGAGACTGGGGCTTCACTTTGTCTTTGGATAACAGATCTGGGAAACTATCAAAATCTGTAATTATTCTTCTGTAGCTCAGAATATAGAACAGTGACTTGCCTTATTAATTCTCCATCAACTGAGGAGGCGCGATGACAGCTGTTCTCTGAGAGAACGCATGTATCACGTTACTTCCTTATATTTTTGTGGTAAGCCTGGGAATTAAGTCTGTCTGTCTTTGCTTTCATTTGCTTTACAGGCTGTAACAGACATCAATAATCATGATGTTAATAACGATCAAATGAAATCACAATATGAAGACATAAATGTAATAGATGGGTTTCCAAATGAAACATTTACTTCTTAGCTGATGGAGCACACTTGTCTTTGTTTCCTTCTACCCAACCTTTCTCTGCTTTTGTCTCACACCACCCACGAACACCCAGTCACCGAATCCCTTAACTTGCATAACACATTGCTCTACCTGAGCCCTACATGCAGCTCTCAGTGCTGTGCAAGTGTTTGAAGTTGCCAGAAGCTGAGATCATCTCACTTACTTCATTAAAAACATGAGACTCTACGCAGTCAGGCTCTCTCTCTTCCTCTCTCTGCTCAGCCTTCAGAGCTTACACGCTTCTCATCCATCAAGCACAATGATGGGCAGCAGTAACCACAATTCATTCATCTTTGTTCAGAGGCACTCTCACATAGATCTCCTCATGTGGATAATTAAATTAATACATGCATTTCATTCAGAAACATTCGAGCACATGAGACACAGCCAATGAACAGATCCATGAAAATTGCTGTAGTATTCTTTAATACTGAAACAATTAATTGATCAATCTAGTAAATTGACATAAAATTAATTAACAAGCACAAATGCACTTGCTGATTCACTGATTTTTGGCATTTTATATTTAACTAAATGGCAAATCTTTTAGTCAAGAATAATTGAGATAGAAATCTTAATTATTGGCCACGTACCTGCCTGATTGTATGTATACAAGTATGGATGTATGTAGACATTGTGACTACTGTAGATTGGACAGATATGCTTCTTCCATTGGTTAGTGCTGTGATCTAGCCACACTTATGAGCCCAGAAACTTGTTTAACAGATTTAACAGCCAACGACAAGTACGAAAAGTACAAGATGGAAAACTCAGAGGCAGTACCAGACTTCCATCTGCAGCTTCCTCCATCAGTGTAACAACCCATGTCCAACCATTATTATTCCAGACCTTAGGAATGAGCCAATGAAAAGACCTGATCTGGCCATGCTACCCAGTTTGTATCAGTTATCTTTACAAAGTTGAGGATTGCTCTGTTGCAAGTCAAGACATTTTAAATGTAGATAATGTCTACTGTCCTTCACTGTAAAAATGTGAAGATATTTTAATTTGGCAAGTGCCTGTAGTCTTTCTTATTCAGCTGACCTGGATATACAGGATCTGTACTGCCTGGACAATGAGCATGAATAATGATGAAGCCAGTTCCTTCAGAACTGGGCCTCAGAAAAAAACAAAACTTGAATTGCACTATTCACTCCTTGTGCATCTGACAGCAGACTCCAGTCATTTCCTTTGATTGGGTGAGTCAATCATACAGTAATATCTTCTCCAGAGCAGCAGGGAGATGGGTCTTAATGCGGGAAGTTAAGCAGGAAAGACTACAGTACACTGTCAGAAATAAGCTTCATTCTGAGCTCAAAGATGAGAGATGACGTTGGATGATTATGTATCAGGCTTTGATTCATTTTGCTCCAATGTTAACATACACTTGTTATTATGGTCATAGACTGTATTAAAATGTGGCATTGTACCTCATCATTTAAACGACATCTTCTCAAGAGGTTCCAGTAAGAATGAAGTGCAAAGCAAGAAAGAACAGCATCTGTTTAGAAACTGGGATTTCTTTTTTTTTTACCAGTGGTTAACCAAAATACAATTATGAGATTATAACATGACAACCTTTATATTTGTTTAATTTTTACTTACTGAATCAATCAATCATTTAAACCTGATGTATTTTAATTCCAGTGTGATATTGGGTACCATTTTCCCCGCATGTAAGCACACAAACTGACTATAGCTATCAATTCTGCATAGTACAGCAAAATAATATAAAATCTCCTCTATATCTAGTCTTTGATTCTTCGTTTATGTTGTGTCTAATATGATGGTGGTCTAAGAGGTAAATAAAAACACCAACACAGATCCCAGGCATCAGCGAAGCCCAGTGAGTGAAAGATGGAGCGTAAATATTTCCACTAGCTACTTGTGGAGCCAGGAGAGGGGAAAACAATCTTATTTATGTTAAGCTTTTAGTTCTGTCATCTGCTACTCGTTCACATTCACTGTCGAGTGTGTGTGTGTGTGTGTTGTAGATGTGAGGACAAACAGTTGTTTTGCCTCTCTCGCTTTTTAGATGTTTTTTAGCATTTGTAGACATTGGTGTTAAGAGTTGGGACTTGTTTTAGGTTAGGATACAGATAACTGAGTGAAGCATGGTTAGGCTTATGGAGGAGAGTTGTGTACAAGCTTATGTGTGTGTGACAAAGAGCGAGCGAGAGAGAGAGCGAGAGGGTATCTGAGTCACTTTCCGACATTTGTACTCAAATCCCATGCATAAAAAACAAAACCCAGGAAAAAACAATTCAGAGTTACAATTAGGCAGATTTTTGTTTGCGTTGCTACATTTGGGTGGGAAGATGCTTTCAGTTTTTTCCCTCAGCCTCATTCTCTGTTGTCAGCTGTGCTCGATTTCAGTTTCTATTAGACAAAAACCTACTCTCTATAGATTTATCTACAATATTTTATATATAATGTCCAACCTTTAACTTTTGAGAAGCCAGCTAGAGGATAAAATCATGCACATAATGTGACTTAACAGAAAAAGACTATTTTTTTCTTCTTATGTGGGTTTTGTAGGAGCCACAAAGAGGACAAGCGTGTATACACTACTAGCAGAATTTCAGTGTCAATGTGGGTGGCTAATGCGCAGTTTGATTACACTGTATATCTCCAGAGTTTAAAGTAAACATTCTAGATTGCTTGAGATTTGCAAAGGAATAAAGCATCAACTTGGACTTTCCCTATTGTACTACCATTAGAATAAACAAAAGAAAAACAACAACTGTGGATTGTGGAATTATATTTCATCTTTAAAAAATGATTTAAGAATATCATGAAAATGTAAATATATATTAATTCAGATAGCAGAATAAAGTAGAGATATCAAGCCAAATGTGATGCATAGTTGCTGCCAACGTGCGCCCCAAATAATCCGATCCACAATGAACGGAATAGGGTTGGAGGGTTGTGGATGCTGTTCAGTCACCTCCACTAAAAACTGCAATAAGTAGGCCTTGAGCAGATGCTGTTGTCTACGAAATGCATGTGTTTTGAGCATGGCACTGATTCAAGTTCTTAATCCTGCCAGTCAGCATCATGCTCACCCATTCATCTGCACAGAAGCACCTGAAGGACAAGATAAAATGCACAGGACGTTCTTTGTTGACAGCAAGGAGGAAATTAAAATAATAATAATAAAATTAAATTAAAAACATTGATTATCACATCCTTTTATTGGCAATTAATTGGAAGATTAATAAACATATTTCAGAGGAGAGGAGGCCAAGGGCAACGGTGGACAAGCATCTGGCACATTCCAACCTAGCCACCTCAAGATCAGATTACATTCTGGATTTTCACTTCTTTATCCTCTAAAAAACTGTACTAAACCTTCATGAATTGCAGCAAGACAGTTGCTCAAAGTAACCTAGGTTTGTTGTTAGGAATGTGTTTTTTTACCAAACGTAACTTCTCACTTGCATGAAGGCCAACAGATATCCATATTGTTCCTGATAGAAAACGTCTCATCACTTTGCAAGAAACCAAGCTCAGACCCATGGCTGAGGCTGAGGGCAGTATGCTGCAGAGCAGGAGCACGCTGGACCATGTAAGTGGATGGTGTAATAATGCAAACATCTGTATCCCGCCTGGCAGCAGAAAACCAGGAGCTGTGGATGCCAGCAGACACCAGATATGACAAGAATAACTATTGTGGTTAGCTGTCTAAATATACCTCTAAGTTCCCATTTTTAGATTTGGACCATGTAAATACATACCGTACAGACAGAGGTAGCTGCTGTAAATACACCTCATGTTAGAAAAAAATTCACAGCTGTGTCTGAATGTATTTACTAGAAAACAAAACTACCTAAATCCTCTTTGGCTTCTTATTTTTATTTTTAAGGTATTATGTTAAGGTTATTATGTCTCTACTGTCTTCTGAGATACTCCCTTCATGATCTCTTCATTCTGTGTCTTAATCATACAGAAATGAGAAAAGCCAGACCATCAGTAGACTCTGCTGTTAATCCCTTGCTCAGTGAAACCTTGGTGCCCTGAAGTCCTGCACTGTCACATTAGGTGAAGTTTCCAGGAAACAGTTAAAAGTGTGTTGGCCCACTTTGTGCACTTCACGGTGTTTCCCATTAAGTGGTTCTGTCCTCCCTCCAAAACAAAGTGTATTCACTCTGAGTTGCCAACCCCGGGGAAGAAACCACTGACTTACTGTTATTAAACAGTTCCATAAGACATAATAAGCCTTTATACTGACTTGCCTCGTTTAGAATATATTTTAAATGGGAATCAGATTTTTTTAATCTGACTGCTTAACTGGATGGGTTTGAATGATGATCAATAATCAATATGAGGCCACGCTGCATAAACACGATGTATTGATCCTGCGTTACTAGTCCCTCTAGTATGGTCTCCCCACAGCACAGTAGCCTGAGCAGCTACCAGCTCATGCATGCAAGGTGCAGATGCAGTGCGCATCCCTTCTGTCTGGAGAACCAGAAGCGTTCACCCAACAAGAGCTCATTCCTCTACTTTTGTCTCTTGGTGATCAGACGCATCTGTGAATGTGAACGCACACAGGGTTGAGAATAAAGGAGGTGTCACTTACATTCATTTGATCCACTCTGCTGCTCTGGACGTGTGCACTGGGTATCCCCTCTAAAACCTGATTAGTATGCAAACGGTTTTCCAATTCCTTCTCCAACGACAAGCAATCCACCAGGACAAAATGTGGAGCCGTGCTGACAGGCTGGGTTTTTTTTTGTTAGTTTTTTTACATAGTATCCACACAAAAATGACAGTTGAGCCAATTCCAGCGTTTTCTGAACCGGTGTCACCGGCAGACTGGTTTACTCCTCTGGTTAGGGGTCTTCTGCGTCTCCGTTCCCGTGTCAGGTGAGAGCGTCTGAATCAGCTGGAAAGCCCTAAGGTGTCTTTGCTGTATGCAGCAGAAAAAGAACCGTATATAGCCGTGGAGCGGTCTCTCCGATGTTTTGCTGATCTTAAACGTTTCTCTCCTCTGTCCTCCCTCTCAGCATCCAGTCACTCAGACACGATGTGTGTGTGTGTGTGTGTGTGTGTGTGTGTGTATATGCTGGAGCAGAGCAGCTTCAGGGCACCGTGCACCTCACCGACTGAAAGCCAACTCCTCCGCCACAAGGCCCAGCCCCCCCTACTCCTCCGCTCCCTCCTCCTTACGCCGACTTGGGTTGCTAATTTATTCGGGTAGCTACACAAAAGGGGGGACAGAGGAGAGGGAGGTCGTAGCATACAGTTGGGAGTAAACGGAGAGGGGAGATTGGAGAGAAGACTTTGGTGCCCCCCAGCTCCTTTCAGTGGAAATAGTCTTTGAGACAAAGGAGCGCACCATGCACCATCAAAAGAGGAGTTTAGCCGACTATGGTTCATTGTGCATAGAAACGTGATTCATTAACAAGATGATTTATTTTCTTCTTTTCTTGTGTAGATTTCAAAGACGTCAAACACATTACACAGAGTCAACACATTTTACGATTGTTTTTATTTGATCATGGGAAATTAATATTTCATTTTAGCTGAATTATAATTTTTAAATTTTTAAAAATGCATTTAATCAATTAACTATAATGTGAATAGCACAGTAGGTTTATGCAAAACACATGTCACAGGTAATACATACATACAAATAATAGTTGTTTAGGCAAATGCAGACATATTAGAATAGTATAAAGTCGTTTTTAAGCTTTAAATCAGGCACACACACAGTCCTTTTAGACTGTTGGCCACAGCAACATGGGAGTCATTCATCACCCCAGATTTTAGGTCAAGGCTCCACCTGCATGAAGCAGAGCAAAGGAGGAGAGATGTTGTGGATGAGGGAGGGTGAACATGGGAGCGGGCGGGTGGGTGTTGGGGGAGTGGACAAGGACAGCAATTAATCCATCTTCTCTTGCTTTAGGAGAGAAATGTATACATTACGAAATGTATACATTTAGCCACACTGACCAATGACCCAACATGGCCGGATGACCAGACACATGAACTCAGATTTAAATCTACAGGAGACCCTTTCGACATCACAAGTTCTTGAATACAGAACATGCTTGGTTTCATCATCATAAGCCAGGCAACTATGGAGACACTTTTTTATTTTAGCAACAGGCCTGCAACATAATTCTCAACAATGTTTAATACCATAATAATTTAGGAGCTTGTTGAAGGGCGTCTGTGGATCAGGAGGTAGAGAAGGTTGTCAACTAACCCCAGGGTCGGTGGTTCTGTCCCCATTGTCTCTGGTCCACATGCTGTGTGTCCTTGCGTACTGCACAGATTGTCTGTGGTTTGCATATGTAAGCTGCTTTGGATAAACATATCTGCTAAATGTGTTTGATACCTACAGAATGCTATCTCGCTTTATAGGATAGTTACATGTGTGTTATTAAAATGTTTCACTCCAGTCATTTTGGATTCTCACTTCCAGGCCAAACTCAAGGCACCAGATACAGTTGTATTTCTATAACATACCAAATGATTAACATGAAAAATGCAATTTACAGTTCAGATCTACTTGTTGATTGTGCCACTGTTGGCTGTGAGTCAGATGACTCCAATATGATGACAAAATATTTGCTGCAAATGAAAAAATCTGATCTGGTAGGCAGCTTGAAGGGCACAAAGGTTTGGCAAGTGCTTTCAAAAGACCTCTGTCATTATACATATATGCATCAATTAGAAAATAAACCTACTTGTTTAAAGCTTTGGATGAAAAAAAAAACAAGCAAACAAACAAATAAATAAATCTTTTCCTGCCCTAGATTCCCACTGGAGATCTACATCGCAAATTTCATCTGTGTCCTTCTTACTAGAGTGGGCATTTGTCCATGTGTGTGGGTGCGTGGTTGTGTCTGTGTGTGTAAATGTATTGCACGTGTTTGTGAGTGAATTTATTTGAGCATCGATCTTATTGTGAGAAAACTTTTCACAGAGTTGCAATTACACAGTTTTAACCAGGAGCAGATGGCTGAGGACTGACACTTTTGGTGGGGCTCCCCACGATGGAGGAGACCAGTGTAAGATTTATGTTGTTGCCGCACACATTCATAAATGTAAAATCTCCCCCTGCCTCTCTATCAAATAAAAACACATCAACATATTGGACTCTTACATGTACACGTGCAATTGTGAACATGCAGCATGGTCAAAGGATTTATTTGGCTGCTGTGTGTATCTGGTTTGTCAGTTCCTCCCTGTAACCTGAAAATCCACAGGCTGACCATGATAACCCTGATTCACATTTCAGACTTTCAGCACACCTCCTAGATTTATGATCCGTCAAGTCTTAGATAAGCCTTGAATTTATTCCAGCTCCATGCATTCATAACAAAACTGATTAAACAGGCAGCCACGGAACTGTAAATTCTCAGAAACCCTGTCTAAATGAAATAATCTGGGCCTCCAGAGCATCATCTGATATTTTAGATTGTATTTATCTATACTTTAATTATCTTGCGAATGGTCATCAAAGACATATGGTGGCTAATAAACAACTTGACAGCTGGGAGGTCATTTGTAAATGCGTCATAGACAGGAGCCTGTCTATTTTGGCTGTACAGTTGGACTTGGACTCTCTCACACACGCGAGAAGTGGCTGGTTGACCACAGCACTGTGATCCCTCTGATGTGAATCAAAGCAGTAAATTGGCCAAATTGTTGTATTTGCACAAGCACTGGACTGAAACTGTTTTATAATTGATATAAATACAGTTTTTTAACTGCATCTATTTAGCTTGTGAATACTAAAAAAAGGCCTAAGATCATCTGGAAAATATGTCTGTGAAAGTTCCTTGATTGGCAAGCAACACGACATCCTAGTTTTGTGTATTCTATCCCAAAATAGTGTCTAATGTGTCCATTCCACCATGTTTTATTTCATTCAACTGTTATCACTTCATCTCAGTTCCTGTCCTGACCTACAAATTCATAGCTACAGTACTGTCCATGCATTAACTTTCTTATGTTTGCCACTTAGGACTCTCTCTCTCTCTCTTTCAGTTGGAGCCTGTGTCCATGCAGGTGTTGACACTGGCTAACTGATTTACTTTTCCTGTGTGACAGGATGAGATGTGGTCACAACTGCAGTCCGTCACTCTGCCAAGAGTAATGACTTAATCAGACCTTCCATTCCCATGTAAAAAAAAAAAGTGTTTGTATTATTGTTTGTTCTTAAGGAAAGTTTAATTAAAAATAGTTCTTTAACTAATGTTACCTTTTTAATTTACTATTGGAGATTTTCACAATAAAAGAACATCTTCAAAATAGTTGTTGGCACTGTGTACTTAATATTATATTGTAATATGAATAATAATATGAAACACCATGTTATCCTTTCGAAATATGTAAATATATTAAATTATTAGAGAGAAAAAAATGTATGTTGTTGTTGTTTAGTGCCATGGAGACTTTCACAAGCTTCATTTTTGGCACTGGCAACACATAGAGCTGTCCTTGTCTTCAGCTGTTCCTGCAGGGTATTTAGGGGAGATTATTATAGTTTACTTTACTCTAAGGTCAGTGTGCCTCCCATTCAACCACACACCGGCCCAATGGCTTTGGCTGTTCTTTCAAAGCTACTACATTGTGCACTTCTGCAGATGTCACTAAAATGGGACCAAGATTTAAATATACAGTATGGGAAAAAAGATGTATTGAAAGTAAATCTGTGGGAGAAGTGATTTTGCTTTGCCAACAGAAGAGGAAAAAAATGGCTGCTTCCCTTTGTTGGGTGTTGGCATCACATTTCCTGTTGGTCACGTGTGGTTTCCTCTGGACCTTTTTAGGCATTTCAGTGATTTTACATGTGTGTTGGTAATGTGACTTGACTGTACGGCCTTGCAGTTGTTGGACTATTTTAAGGAGAGACCATGAGGATAAATAGACCAAGGGATGAAAGAGCAGGAAAAGGGCATTGTTATTAGGAGCTTGGAGCAGTGGTGCTTCCCCAGAGCTTCACAGAATGAAATCACCTGAAATCTTTCCCATACAAAATAAATTATGTTTGCAATAAAATGTTTTAAGTTGTGATATCATCATGGCAACTATTCACCCCTAAAATACCTGCTATATAGAGTAAAGTACTTTACAAAATCCATCGTTAAATCCTCTTTTCACTCAGCTAAGATTTGCACTAATTCTGAGCTTCATATTTCAACCTTATCTTGAATTACGTTTTCTCCATAATGTGCTTAGAGTTGAAAGAAATGTTAAAATTTGCCTTTCGCTGACTGAACTGTTATAACTTCAGAGGCTCTACTTCGGAGGCTGGCCTACTTCCACTTGGCAAGCTTCTCCTGAACAAAGGCCTCCCAGCATTAACAGAACATTTGCTGAGAAACTTATCTTATACTTTCAAGCATGAAGGTCATAACTTTTTTTTTCTTATCTAGGAGATCTTGAGGTAAAGAGTGAAAACAGGAAAGCTGCATTCCAGGTTTTATGCTACAGCTGTAATGCTCCATTACTCCGTTTGTATCCTTGCATGCAGGCTGCTATCAGAGAAGAAGATAAAACAGTTCCTCTGACACACTTCCAGGTTTTGTACAGTGGAGGAAATTTATGGATCATCGTCCATCTGAGGTTCTCTCATGTTGTTGCACTTCTCCTATGAATGACAAGATGTTATCCTGGCTCATTCTGTATTATTTGCTGCTTCTTGCTTGAGACAAAGAGTTATCACATTCCTGTTAAGTATGGTTATCTCACCAGTGCTTGCAGAGGGCTTAACCCCACAGGTTTTCTTTTACAATGAAATCATTTCCAAGTCTATGGCAGTTGGTTTAAACATCACTGTGTAAAATATATGATCAACAAGTGTTTTGGCTGCTATCTGTATATCCCTTCTCTTTTATCATGACACATTTTACAAATCTCCTCATCCCTCCTTTTCCTCTCTTCTCAGTACTATCTTGATCTTGCATAGTGATCAGTCTTACATGACTCAGACATCACATCAACACAGTACCCGTAGACTGCATCCTCCTGTTCTGCACTCTTGTCACGGTCTTCCCCTCATCACTAATTTATCTCTCCATGACACCTCCTTTCCTCCTTCGTCCTCCCTTTATCAGAATGTTTTATTATAACAAAGCAAATGCACCGAGCAGACAGATACACTAGGATGCCTCATATTAACAACTGAGATTATTTAGGATGCAAAGAAACTATTTAGCTGTTTTTTTTTTCTATGTTGTAATTGTAAAACAGTAGAGGCTGATTTCCTCCATGTTGCACTGAATACATAAAACCTGCGGCATGTGTAGCACCTATATCAACTTGTTAGTGTTGTGTGGTTACAGCAAACTGTTTTGTCAGCGTCGATCAAAGTATATAACCAATTCTATGTGTACAGAATATCAGCTATAGGTTCCCTCATACTGCTTCATTGAACTTAGTGAATAGGTGCTGAAAAGCCTCACTACCTCACAATGTGCTTCTAATACACTTGTCTAGCAAACAGGAAGTAGCCAACGCTGAGAACTTCCTGTATAAACCCATATACTGGCCAACGTCTGCACTATGGGCACTGAAGGTTCCTGAATATGTGTGTGTGTGTGTGTGTGTGTGTGTGTGTGTGTGTGTGTGTGTGTGTGTGTGTGTGTGTGTGTGTGTGTGTGTTTCCCACTGAGCATTCCATCCCCTCCGCTTCCTTCCCTACCCCTAGTCTGCTGATGCACAGCATCGTGGGAAAGTGTGAGTTGCACCTCTGCACACCACGCTGGCTCACTCACCGCACACATAAAGCATCAGAGACGGGGACAGGTTTAGTGGGTGTTGTGAGCCAGATGTGTTGCACTGTTGTGACACTGTGACACTAAATTGCCGAGATTCCATATTTAGAGTGAATGACAGATTGATAACAAGTAGACGTGTCTGTGTTTGAGTCGGGGCAGAAAATGGAAAACACGTTTGTTACATTGCACATTTTTAATTAATCTGATATTTGTTTGCTTTGGTTAATGTTTGGGACCGGATTTGTGTTCTCAGAACCAACCCACATACACTCCCTTCCACTGCTTTATCATCCCTAAACCCCCAGGGTAATATTTGCAACAGTTATTATTTACATGTATACGTGTGTTGTACGTGTGTTATGAGACATCTTAACTTTGGCTTGTTCGGAAACGTGTGCGTCAAAGACTTCAGAGGAAGAGGAAGATTAGAAGGTCAAGTGCGTTGGGGGAGATAAGTTGTCGCTGACTTCTGGATCAGCTGCTTCCTGTTTATTGTTGCATTGATGTGTTGTCCCAGGAAGATAACAAGGCTTTGACCCTTGACTCCAGTGGAACAGAAGCACATCCTGCGACAAATGCCATATTGTTCAGTTCCTTGTCACACAACCACTGTGACCTGCCGTCTACTAACATTTATATGTCATAATGGATCATAGTGCGGCAGCAGCAGAAATTCAACACCAAATAAAACTCTACAAGATTAACAAATAAATGAGATTAAGTGATTTATATTTATGCAGTTTTCTTATTTTAATTTCTTCTCACACAGTGCAGAATATATGATTTAAGCACAGTGCTATTTTTTCTTAAATAAAACTGAGGGTATACGTTTTTATTAGAACAGAAGGAGTTGATTAATTAGATTCAAGGTTTTAAGATACAGTGTTCTTAAACCTTTGGCTATCTTCTTGGAATCAGAGAGCAGGAACTTAAGGCCACTTTGAGTCTGGAAAATTGTCAAGACAAATTCCAATATCGGCTCTGTAACTCTCACAGCTGTCTGTGGCTGGAGCCAACGCAGAAGCTGGAGATTTTTCTTGGTCCTTCTGAGAGTGTGATTAACGTCCAATCCTGTCCTCTCCCACTGCTTCAACTTAGTTTGATTGTTTGTTTCTGTGAAAGAGTTTAGGATTTCTTTTCCAATAAACTGCATACTGCAGAAGGACAATAATCATGACAAGGTAATGCCGGTTTCCCAGAGGCACACACAGTATAGGTCACAGTATGTTTACATTACAAAGGGCTGACTGAGCTTGAATAGGGATTATGTCCAGGAGATGGAAGGTCTCCAGTAAAGATCATATTTGTTCATACGGATGTTTGGGCTAGTTTGGCAAAGTGACAAACATATACAGAGACTTAGAGAAAGATGGAGAGCAACATTGAAGTTCAGGCCACAGTTAAAGAACAGGACAAATCAGTACAGCTCAGGTTTTGTACATGAGTATTGTAAATCTTCATGAGAAGTGATCACTGTATGCCAGTTGGAAACCGTATTTTATCTGTTTTGGACTGCAGTCACAGGAATACCTCTCCGTTCTTTCAACTCCTGCAGCCATTAACACAGGTTTGCGTGAGGAGGCACAGGCACTGATTTACTTCTGAAAGGGTCTGAAAAACCCATCATGCGCCTCTATTAGATTCACTTTGGGGAATTCAGTGATTGTTGGCCAGTACAAAGGAGGCTATTCATCTCTGCGCCATTAATGTACAAATCTACCAATATAGAGATGTGATCTGTGCTTGTCCCTTAACACGTGATCTGGACCATCTAGTCCACATCATGCACAGTCTTCTTTAATAAATGGTTTGTGCAAGGCACGCAATCACAGAGACAAATGCAATTTTGTGAACTGTGTTCTTGGGTACATTGAAACCACAGTAAACAAGGTTAAGTTTTGGCTCCACACTGATAAGAGCTGGAGACGGACAGGAGCCACTGATGATGTGATGTGTTCGAATGGAGTGTTTCTAAAAACAGCAGTTTCTTCACAACACTAGTTTGTTCTAAGTTTTTCTTTTTTTTGTGTATGTTGATCATTAGGGGGAAATAAGACAAAACACACTCTGTAGTTGATAACATCAACTATTTTTAACGTAGTTGTATCTAACTATACCGAGTGCATGTCATGTTGTGAACAGTGAGTCCATCTCTGTGCCTTGCAGAGGCAGGTTTTAACTCACATGTCCCCTGTGCAGCTTGGCAGTCGATAAGACCAAAATATTTATGGTGTCTGCCATCTAAACACCCTTTCAATATGACATATTTAATCAATTATGTTTCATTTCACACAGACAAAAAGAGCACTGCAAATCCCAGCCAAGTTGTGAGCATTTTCCACCAATAACTGTATGGTCCCAATGGCTTTGATTCAAAACAGACCAAGTGAAACTTGGATGCATGTATGACATTTGCTAAATACTCTCTGTAAACCATTTTGACTGGTGAGGAAATCATAAACACTGCTTTTGCACGATTCAAGATCCAGGTATGGTGCTTAGAACTAACAGTATGGTGAGGTGTTTTTTGGAAGCAGGCTCTGTTCTTTACAGAGAACCTACCACAAAGCAAGTATTTTCCAATTCACAGCTGAATTATTCCTTTATTGAACATATACTGAAAAAAATCAGTGTTTTGTTATAACAGCAAGTGAGGAAGATGTGAATGTCCTGAGAACCCAACAGTGGCAGCTAATCTAAAATGTTCAGTTTGTCTTCTTGATTCTGAGCTTTGGATATACAATGGTTACATGGTTTAGCTGATAAAACCTGCAACATCTTGGGACCCTGATTCAGTTTGTGTTGCAGAACAAGAAAAGTTGTTTTCACTGTACTTTCGTCTGTTCATTATCTGTTTATATCTCTGCAGTGCAAACTAACACATTGATCCACTCTGTTTAGTGGGGGATTGCACAATGACTACTGATCACAATGGGATGAAGTTGTCAGCACTGCAAGCAACATGAAATTGATTAAAAAATGGCAAACTTCCTTCTTTGAGCCTCGGATGAATTGTTCTTTCTTTTTGTCTGTGTGCTTTTGTGTGCGAGATCTCTACTAATGGAAATTACCACTTCTTATTTATTTTGCTTCAGGAGATATCCACCCATTTCTCAGTCTCTTCCATGGAACTCCATGGAATGAGGGAGTTATCATATCCCCATTGTCTGTCTTACAGAAACGGTGTCTATCACATAAAATGAGCTGCCAAGCACAAGATTGATATAATCAGGACTTAATTTTGCCTGCTATTTGGTTTTCAAAGTAACTCAGTCAGTAAGTAACTGAGTCAGCAAGGTCTGTAAACGTGGATGCTTGAAGAATCTGACATTCGTTGTACAAGCCACGTGGGCTCCTTCTCCTTATCATTTTGCTTTGCTCTCATCTTCTTTTGCCTCTGTGTCGCTCCCCTTTTTTCCTTAACCTCATTGTTGCTTTTCTTTCTTCTAAAATATGCCCTGTTCTTTGCAAAGGCAGTCTGTTTCATGTTGGCGAAGTGTGTTGGGTGCAGGAATTTAGGGATATTGAGGTTGTGGTAAGGAGGTGGGGGTGCTCGTCTGTCTTCCAGGCAACCAATGTTTAATTTCCAATTTTTCCATGCATTAGGCAATTATTATTTAACTATGGCTGCTTTCATACTCTCACCCTCAAACACGCCATCATGTCTGTGCCACAGAGGCAGTTGTGAGAAGGAACTACACGGGGGACAGAGTGGCCACGTTAATTCTACACACACAGATACCCCTAAATGGAAAAGCAAGGTAGTGTGTGTGCAACCTCAACCAGAAAATCTGCTGCGCCGCTTAGGATACCCACCGGCTGTCCACATCACAGTGACCACTGATTTCTGAGCTCTGTAATCACTGTGCATAGTCCTATTTTAGTGCAATCTGACTATGGATTAGACAGCAAATTACCAGGGACAAAAAGTGTTTCCATGGAGAGGGTGGAAGTTGCTTGTAAGGAATAATAAACAAAGTTAGATTAAGATTAGACATGACGGTCTGAGAGCTGTGGCAGCTGGTGAAATGTATGTTTGTGTTTATCCACAATGTCCAAGTGTGCACAATTATTCAAAAGCAAAAGGAGCAGAAAAAGGAAGTGTTATATGGAACAGAACACTAAAAACCTGAGTAAAGACATCTTTTAAAATGTGATCCTCATGCTTAATCATCCCCATTTGTGGATGTCTAACTGATGACTTCGTCCTCATTGACTATTAATCAGTGGGGTGTAATGACAAGCTAACATAGCCATAAATGTTTATATTCTGTCAAGCCTGCACATATGTGTTGGAGACCGACAAACCTGTCCCAAGTTTTCCCAAAATTCAATTCATTACAGAGCTTGTGGTTGCAACTGTCATGAAAGTCAACTCAGCCCAACAATTAACTCCTTCAGTGATGAAGAAAAGTGCCTGTCTTAAACACTCCATCGTGTATTTATTAAATGTGACGTGGCGAACATGCTAAGTATGCATCAGCTACATATTCAAATGATAAAAACATTCAAAAAAACATTTGAATGGTAGCTTCTTGACCTCTCTGGTCACATTTGTTCAATTTCTTTTAGGTTTTTTCACATGGTAAATAAATTTAAATGGCATATTGTGTATTGTGGTTCCTAGAGTTTCCAAATGTAGTTTGGTAGGCAGAGTCTTTGGTTGTCAAACTCCACTCCTGTAGAACCAGGTCCCAGTTTAGGTTCAGAGGCAGACACCCTCTCTACTTTTAAGGCTTCAAACTTTCCTCTTTCTTATAATCTTATGAGTCACAGCTGGCTCAGGTTACTCTGAACCGTCTCAGTTATGCTGCTATAGACTCTTCTCCATATGGCACTACTGCATGTCAATATCTATGTGCTTCCTTTCTCTTATAGTTGTGCGTCCTCCCTTCTGCCTCTCCCTCTCTGCACCTATCTGCAGGTATCCCTGGGTTCAGAGCTGTATGCTTCCAGTGTGCAGTTACTAGCCCCATCAACCTGCTTAGTGTTTTGTTCTTTCCACTCACCCCAACCCACTCTGAGCCTGGTCCTGCTGGAGATTTCTTCCTTTAAGGGGAGTTTTCCTCTCGACTGTCATCTAGTGCTTGCTCATGGGGAATTTGTTGGGTTTTATTTATAGTTATGCATAGGTGTATATGTTTTCCAACTAATTTTGGAAGGTCTTAACCATACTAGGTAAAATGCCTTGACATGATTTTTGTTATGCTTTGGCACTATATAAATGAACTAAATTTAAATGAACTGAATGTAGGTCATCTTTCAGAGAACCAAGAAAACTAAACTATGAAACATTCTTACATAGAAAAACAAAAGCATTCTTGACAGTGCCACATTTTCTGTCACTTGCTTCTTATCCTCCGCTGCAACAAAATACAACCCACATCTTCAGCTGAATATTTCAACAATAACAACTGACAAAAGAGACACATCTTTTTCTGATTTCGCTGGGAATGTGTCCTCAAGTTGTGATGAAATTCTACAACATGATGGATATATTAAGTATAGTATTTTGTGCTCATCCTTATTTCAAGGCATGTTAGAGCTCATGTAGTCAAATACAAAAGATCTGGAGTGCTGTATACTCATAAGGTCTATGCACATGGTATGTAAATCATCTGCTCTGGCTCTGTCAATAGTGGCTTCAATTATTAAAGAAATAACATCAGCGTGCAATGAATCATCTTAGCAGCAATTGGGTCAGTGTTGAAAGAGTCAATACATCACAATAAGTTGCTCTTATGAGGTCATTCACAGAGTTTGTTTTTGTTACTGATCAGCTTCAAGAAAAAACTCTAATAGTATAATTCACAAAAGAAACTCAAATGAAATACAAATTCAGTTCAGACTCAAGAGTCGGATCCTGACACTCAAAAGCAGCATTTGTTGAAAGCTAAACCCAAATTCTTCTTGTCCTCCCTTGCATTGGTTTTCAAATACAAAGTTACATGTAAATGATTTGGAACACATGCTATTGCCTTAGGTGATTGGTTCCATCACATTTCCCAGCAACCAGTTTGGCCCTAATCACATCTGAAGTTGAGAGAAGACACACACACACACAGACACACACAGACACACACACACACACACACTTACTCACCTGTGTTCCAACTGGTTAATTTCCTGAACATCAGAGAGAACTGGGGTGGGTCTGACAACAAAGAAAGGAAAGGAGTTTGAAAAATGGTGGGCTTTGATAGTTATGAGCTTATTGTGCTATGCTAAGCACTCTTTCTATGCAGGCATGAGTATGTGTGAAGGGAAATATGGATGCCATGTGTTGTTGGAGGTGTGAGAGGAAGCCCAACAGGGCTTCTCATTTGTTCTCCATCAGATCTACTTCTAGGGGCACACACTGAAACTACTTTGATGACTGTTGAGGCACTGTGTGCTCCAGGTGTTCAATGCAACCATAAAAGCTATTTATGACCCTGAACACAGGAGTTCTTGTTCATACTAATAGAATAATGCAACAATATCCCTATGTAATATGTCCATAGGCTGAATAAAATGAAGGGCCACATATCATTTGGAAATGTATACCAGGAATCCATACTTTTTATTTAGTCACTGTGGTGATTGCAGCGTAATAAAGATGGCAGGGAGCTGTGATTTTTATGAGTCCCCTCATATGGCTTGTAGATCCTCTTGTGCTCTCTTTCATTCTGTCCATCTGTCACACTGCTGAACATGGCAGCATTGCTCAGTTGTAGCTGCTGCTAAAAGTCTGTCACCCTCAGATGTGGTGGTTGTCCAAGGGCGATTTTAATTGTCGTGCAATGGTATACCAGAGGGGGGAGCAAGCACTATGGTTTCTGTCTGCACTCGATAGAAAGTAGTTGAACTACCAGTCTAGAAAACAGTTAGGGGCATTATTAGAAACATGGGCCTATACTAAAAACCTTGGTTTGCGTTTTCTGTGCGAACAGGTCTGCCTGTGTTATTGTGTGTGCGTGGGAATCTCAATATGTGGCAGTTTTATTTGGATACAGGTTCAAATTTTTATTGTGTATCTGTCAGTGAGAGAAAGTCCAAATTGGAGTCGATTCTGTAGAGCACAGTAACCCCCTGAGGACACAGTGATCAGTCCCAGACTGTAGGGAAAATTCAGTTGCTTCAGTGATTTTTAATTTGCAGGTGGTTTTCATTTTAGCGACAGTATCATCTTCAGATTCTTGTCCTCTTCAGCTGTCTGGCCTCTGCACTCTACCCGGTCCCCCCCTTTTTTTGTGTTATCTAACTCTTGTGTCCCCACGAACCCTATTTTTCTCCACTTCTTCACTTTGTTTTTCGCTAACTCTCTGAAGCTGCACTAAAAGAAGACAGCAGTCATGAGTCATTTCAGATAAAAAAAAAAAACATTTAAGAGCATTTTTACACAACTGGTGCCAAATTTAACATTTTAACATCAACAAATCATTACAACTATAATTTCAAATGCTTTTTTAACTACTGCTAAAAACGTCCTACTGGTGAGACATTTGCAGTCCATGCCGGTCTCCAGAACTCATTTCAAATTGTGCCTCCTCAGGTCAGAATTCACTAAACCCCCTGGATTAGTTTAAGATTCAAATCAAGGAAGGGCTCAGCTCTCTCAGTGCAAATAGAGCTGTAGTTTCTTACACTGGCAGATGGGAGGACCTTCAGAAAAATCTCTGTGTTTATCCAGTATGTTTAACTTCTTCAGGGAAGCAAAGACAAAAGCTGTCAACCAGTATAAATTAAGATGCTCTTTGCAAAAGGAAGTAGTTCATGGAAAATGTGGTCATAATTTTAAGAAACACTTCAGTAAACGACCATTGCTGTGGGATAGAAACTGCAAATCATCTTGACTACAGCCCCACTTTGTTTTCAATAATTACTCAAAGATATGCAGAGAAAATTGTGTTGGCGATGATACATTTAAAAGTGCTTTCTGTGTCACCTTTTAAGCAGTTTTTTCCAAACGATTTCGTATGACATACTGAAACAAAAAACTATAAAAGGAAGTGTCACATTTCTGAAGCCCAAATCCAGACTGCCAGAACACACAGAAACAAATCTTCCAGACTCTTCTCAGCCTCGGTTTTTGATACATAACATGTGAGTTTAGCTTGCTCAGAAAATAGCTATATTGATCCATGGAGTAGTTGACTCACCCTCTTGTTTCTTCTTTTTCCTAAATATAATTAATATCCTTATTTTGTGCGGGACCAAAGGGATCTGGAAAGGCTCGTCCTGCCTCTGCTAAATTCATGACTGTAATATAATGTCCATGGAGATAGCTAGACTGTTTTCACTCACAGTGACTCCAATGCATATGTTTACAGATATTTACAGATATTGTTTCCTACATTCCGACACATTGGACTACACAGGAGATTTAGTGGTTCTTATGAAGCCAGAGAACCAAGGGGTTTTTTTTGTCGGTGGATCAAGGAGTTCTATTCTCAAAAAAGGCTCCGCTAGGTCTTAAGCCAAATATCAATGAACAGCGTTTGACTTCAGAGTTTTTCATCTAAACTTATTAGAGATACGCCTTGGCTTTATGAAACCAGAAGGAAATCTGACACTTAATAATACTGTCTCTTTTCTCTGCGGTGTGTTATAGGTGCAGAGTTACAATTTATCCTCCAACTGTAATGTTGCAGGAATTCTACTGAGACACATTTGTGAACAGTAACTTTTTGTTGCCACTGGTTTCCAATAAACACATCAGGATCAAAGTGGCACTTAGAAACTCCAGTTGTGTCTTTGCTCCTTTAATTCCATCCCTCATCCTACGAATGACATGACATCCTATACCAATACTTTTGACCAAAGTAGACCTCAAACCATCGCACATATAACATACTGTATGTGTGTATGCATGTTGGCCTATAACTTGCTTGCCATTAAACTGCATTTGAGAAAGTGTTAGGTTTTAAAGAGTTATATGCACAGACTGTAATTTATAAAACCAGTGTTTGGGTTGTGTGCTTGAAGTGGGTGTAGTGCATGTGCTTGCCTGCATGGCACAGGCTTTTTTTTCTTCAAATACAGAAGGCTGTAGCAGACATCATCAAAGCTTGACTGCTGTTTAAACCTTTTGCTGCATGCTAAACTTTCTCCCTGGAGTATTTCAAAGGTCATGTCCACTCCTCCAAAAACATACATATAAACCAGTACATAGAGCTACAGTAAATTAGGCTAGATATTGAAATGTAATACTGATATGTCAGTATATTTCTATGCAAAACTACAGTTTAATATAATTTATGTGTTGAAAAGACACACACTTCATTGAAATAGCACAGCCCTGATCAGTGGACATTTCTTGAGCTCAGTAAGAGAGGTCACTAAGTGGAAGGAAATATTTCAGCAGGGCTGTTGATGACATATTGTGCATAAATCCTAGAGAACAATAGCGTTGTGGTTCCTCTGTAGATCTGGCTTCGAGACCAAAAGGTACTTGGCTCTGAAAATGTCATGTTTTATTTTTTTGTAAAGATTGGGAGTGCTGATTTTGGGAAACTGTAACCATTGTGCAGAAGAGGGAATGGAAAAACCAATGGCATAAAATTCTTTTATTTTCTATTCCAGCTAAACTGACCTTTCCTTCCATTATCGAGCGTTTGGCACAATGAAGCGATCTCATGATTAAAAGTGAGAGTCAGTGTTTCACATGGAATTTGATAAAGCAGAAGTCTTTTTTTCAGAATATCTTAAATGTTCTGCTCAAATGTCAGCATTCCACATTTTACAAGTAATCTCTGTTTCCAGTTTTACTACAAAGTAACACTAAACAGTAGATATAAGTAGGCAATTCTGATGAAGAGATAATCAATAAGGTCAAACGAAGGTTAACCACCCCTTTCTGCATCACTCCTAAACATCACAATCAGCACCATGCAAGCTGTGTCACAAAAACTACATCTGGTACTGGTAAGACATTGAGGTCCACATCCATCTAATTTTGGTTCACATAAGTTCACTTTTTAAAATGGCAACACATGTAAACACTGACATGCAGCCAGGGTCTTTTCTGGCAAAACATTTTACTGTAATTGGAGGAAATCCCAAATGTTTTTTCAACTTAAGACATTTAGTCCAAAAAAGGTTAGATACCATGCATTTATAAAACAATTTCACTATTTAATTTACAATCACGGCTTCTTAATTTTATCCAGAAAGGCCATTTCTATTTTATCAGTGAATATGGTGGAAGAAATGGATTAAATTGTCCTGCTTGTGGCTTTACCCCCTATTGTGGCAGTTAGTGTGTAACAGCTGAAATCCAGGAAACATCTTGGCAGAGTTTCTACATTTCCAGGTGCAGGGAAGTCAAAAACACCCACAGCTTTCTTTTGTGAAAGAAAGCAAATGTATTGTCTTCTGGTGCAACATTAAAGATTAGAGGAACATGCAAGACAGGCTGTCTAAGAATGAGAATGTGTTTGCATGTAAACTTAATGCACTGAAGCACTTAGGGCTTAAGCAGCAGAACATCATTATTTATAGACACTATATATTGTAAAGTAATATGACACTACTATGTATACACTCGCAAAACTCTTCCATATCCATGTTGCAGCAAAATATCAGCCACTCCTGGTATTCTCCATAAAATTATCACATGCATCCACCTCTCTGGAGGTTAAGTGAGGAGTTCTTCAGCGCGAGAGGTTTTGATGCTCCAGGTATCAATTCAAACCACGCACTGCCCCACTTGCATCGTACAGTCATGAACAAACCTGCTTTGGCACTTTCTAGAGGAGTTTCTCTCTCTAGCATCATATGGATTGAGTTCACAAACTCGAAATTTCCGAGTGGCCATGTAACAGCATAAGCTAACGAAACAATTTATGCTTATTTTCTACAGCCTTTAAATGTTTATTTTGGGTTTTGAAGGCCTACATATACTCCCAGAGATATTTAAACAGCTCCTGACTTTTTGAGGTTGCGGGTTCCATCGTCGGGTGAAATTTGATGTCTGACAACAACAGACGAACACAAAAGGTCAAAGGAAGAAGTTGAAATGGATCGTGACCAAATAGCTGAAGGAGTCAAAGTGTGATTGAGAAGTCAAGGGTTTGACTATTATTATTGTTGTGATAGTTATGAAAGATTTCAAATTTCAGGTAAACAATTAAATAAATTTTATATTAATATTTTGGATGTGTGTGTGTGTGTGTGTGTGTGTGTGTGTGTGTGAGACAGTGGTTTGACAGAATGTTTTTGAAACTGTTTTCTAACCATACTTATAGGAAAACTGACATAGATTGGTATTTAACCAGTGGTTTCCTCTGAGTGGAAGCCCAGCTGTCATTTGTTTAGTTTGGCATCATCTAGACAAACTCAACACTATATATACCTCAAGCTGGAGCACTGTAAGATCTTGAATGAACTTACAACTATGTGGAAGTCTCAGAGGAAGGAATGACCTTATAAGTGATACCACAAAATTCTGTTAACGTGGGTTTTTTTGGGGGGCATTTTTTTAAATATTTACTGTTGTCATAGAACATTGAAGGATAAGCACAACAACTGCAAACATACCTTTTCGCTTAATAACCATAATTTGAAACCATTCAGACTTTGTATGCATGTCTTACATCATGCTCTACACGTCAGATTGTTATCAACATAATAATTCATAATTATGAACACCAAACCTTTTACGTGATCTCTTTCATTTCAGGAAATCAGTACACCCTATTTGGATTAAAGACTGAGAATAACTGTGGAGGTAGTGTGTGAAAGGTTCTGCAAGGTTAGCTTATGATTATATTACTGCAAGTAAAATAACTTTGAGGCACATTTTGATTAGGTAATTCAGTTTAGGTTACAGCTATGCTTGGGCAAATGAAACTTGTCTTGGCTGTTGTTGTATAGGCATATGTGTTCTCATATGTGTTGTACTGTAAATGCATATGTTCATGTTTATACAGTATGTGTTTGTGACATGGCTGACATCAATCACTGGGAGACATGGGACAGATGTTACCAGTGTTCTAGCAGACACAAATAAGTGTTAACAGCTGGAAGAAGAGACCTCTGATAAGACGATAAGTGAAAAACAGCTCTTGGGATACTGTCTGTGTCCTGAGACTTTCCCTGCACTGTAAAAAAAAACTTGTAATTTTTACGTAAAAATACTGGCAGCTGTGGTTGCCAATACAATGATGTAAAAAGTA
>JAUYWH010000006.1:13609961-13723604 GCA_034779795.1 Ctenopoma multispine | reverse complement strand
AAAGAATTTCTGCACAAACTGTCAGAAACCGTCTCAGGGAAGCTCATCTGCATGCTCGTCGTCCTCATCGGGGTCTGGACCTGACTGCAGTCGATCGTCCGCATCGGGGTCTGGGCCTGACTGCAGTTCGTCGTCGTAACTGACTTGACTGGGCAAACACTCACATTCAATGGCGTTTGGCACGTTGGAGAGGCGTTCTGTTCACAGATGAGTCCCGGTTTTTACTGTTTAGGGCAGATGGCAGACAGCTTGTGTGGCGTCGTGTGGGTGAGCGGTTTGCTTATGTCAACGTTGTGGATCGACTGGCCCATGGTGGCGGTGGTGTTCTGGTATGGGCAGACGTATGTTATGGACAATGAACACAGGTGCATTTTTTTGATGGCATTTTGAATGCACAGAGGTACCGTGACGAGATCCTGAGGCCCATTGTTGTGCCATTCATCCATGACCATCACCTCATGTTGCAGCATGATAACGCACGGCCCCATTTTGCAAGGATCTGTACACAATTCCTGGAAGCTGAAAAAATCCCAGTTCTTGCATGGCCAGCATACTCACCAGACATATCACCCATTGAGCATGTTTGGGATGCTCTGGATCGGCGTATACAACAGCGTGTTCTTGTTCCTGCCAATATTCAGCAACTTCGCACAGCTATTGAAGAGGAGTGGACCAACATTCCACAGGCCACAATCAACAACCTGATCAACTCTATGCGACAGAGATGTGTTGCCCTGCGTGAGGCAAATGGTGGCCACACCAGATACTGACTGGGTGGCAAAAACAAAAGTGTTGCGTTTATATTTTTGTTCAGTGTATATTTTACATACTTTTATTGTTATTGTACATAATCTTGCCTGTAAATTATAACATATTTATTTGTAAATTATTATACAGTTTTCTTTTGTACAAAACACATTAGATCAACACTGTGATTTTGTAATTTTACCTGTATTGTGTTGTTTTTTGTATTACTATTTTCCATTGTTAAAATTACAGTCATCTAGATATTTTAAATACAAATATAATTATTTTAACATTTAATTACTGTAAAATTAACAATTTTGTTTGGTTTAGTAGTTTAGTAAATATTAGTGTAAATAAAACACTACTTTATTGTTTTTCTATTTACATTTTTTTAATGTCGGTATTTTACAGCACTTTACTGTTAATTTCACAGCCATTTTTTACAGTGTGCTTTTACAAAAAGCACCTGCTCCTGCAAATGCTTCTGCTACAAGACTTTACACACTGCATGATGTCTCAGTCCCAGTCATTTCCCAGCGAACAAAGAAAGTCTCAAGGACATTGCAGTAGCCTTGGGTTTTCCATCCAATAAATGTCTTGTTATTGAAGAGGAAGAGAGGAGAAAGGGAGTAATCCCTTGGGACTGCATGGACAATAAATTTACCCTAATACCCCAGTATCCCCTCCATCCCCACCCCAACCAATCTACTACTGTACCAAATATGATGGAGACTTCCTCTGTCATGTTTGGGTTGACGATAGACAAAATACAATCCATCTCAAATAACTGCCTTCATTAAAGTTAGGTCCAGATGTATCATTTGACTTCATTGTTGAACATCGAGGGATTTGCTAATTTAGACAAATGAAAGCAAAACAATAATATTTGAAAAGTCAGTGACTGGGGGTTCCAGCCAGAGATTGTTGGCTGTGGAGGTTTTGACACAGAAATGAGCTTTTATGTTGGAAACAACACCTAAAGGGATGTTTGAGTGTATGCTTTTTATGAACTGCCAGATAAATTAAAGGATACATTGTCTCGTTGTCAACAAATGGCATGAAAATTAAACAAAAAAACTGAAAAGTACTGTCTGTGGACCAGTTGTTGTAAATATAAATAAATAAGTAAATGAAACATATCATTGAGCCACAAGTTTCACTTGGTGTCTTGTTCCTTTAAGTCAGTCGGTTTGTGGGGTTTGTTGACAATAACAGCACATAGGTGACATCAGACATATTGTAATATTTTCATAATTCATTTTAATGACCTGACCTGATGCGTGTGAGCCCTGTCGCAGCCATGTCAATGCAAAGTGAATTGTCTATTAATAGTCTAGTGAAAACTAGACGTAGCCAACTCCAGTCTATAAAAATGAGCTCACTGCAAAGAACAGAGGCGAGGGTTGGGTCAGAGAAAATCTGATAAATACAGATGTGACTCTGTGTGCTCACATCACTCCACAGCGCGCTGGCTCACTTTTTACCAGTGTGGCCAAACAGAGGGTTTACTGGCACTGTGGTTCCTGTAATGTTAGAGTGAAACTGAAGAGCTTCTGATTTGACCAGTGAACCTTCTCTTAGTCAGTTTATTTGCTTGGGTGGGTGTGTTTAAGAGCACACCCCAACCAAATGCAATTAATGCAAAGCCACTTAACAAAAATAAAACCCCCACATAGAAAATTTAAACCAGAGAAAAGGAAGATGAAAGAAATAAAAGAGTAGTTAGAAGATGTTGACTGCAAATAAAACACAGGATAATAATGGCAGTAACATGTTCATCCTTACCCCTCTGAAGCACAGATAATGGGTTTGGTTGTTTACCATCCCTCTCTAATAAGTAGTAAATGATAGTAGATAGGTTGCGATAGAGGCAATAGTGACGTCTCCCCCAAACTGGCAGCTGGCTGATTAGTCTGATGCACTCAAGCAGAACCAGGCAACATAGGGTATTGATTGTCACAGTGACCTTTTCTTTGCTACTGTTCCAGAGATGTGGGGGGTTGCCATTTTTAAGACTCCAGCTCACCAGCAGTCAACGTGGCTAAAGACATGAACGCTGCTGTGGGCAGTGGCATTCATAGCTTTCATGCTCTAAATTGTAATCACTGTGATCACAGCGGGATGGTGCCACCGAACAACAACCTCCAGCCAACAACCTCTGGAGTAGGAATGAGATGATAATCAATATAACTCACCATCTTGACAGAAATGACTGCTTATAGTCATGAAAGGGAGGGATGTGTTATGCATCATACAATATTTCCAATAGTATAAATAATTATTAATTTTATTTATTTCAGTACTTACATGATTTTTTTTCATTCTTAAGCACTACCATTAGCACCATACATGCAAGTCAATTCTTCTAAGTGAAGTGGTGGAAAAAACATAAGGATGTGGAGGTAGTAGGACTAACAGGGGAATATAAATTATTGGCAGTTAAGACTGGGAAAAAACATCTGTGGAAGGAGTGGTTAACCACATGAAGTCATGGAATCCAGAAGGGACAGACAGATGTAGAGAAATGTGTTGCTCTAAGTGATGGAAATGGGTAAGAGAATAGAGACAGGCATGGAATAGGGATGAGGAGAAAATTCAGAATGTGATGGTCTTATCCACAGTCACACTCACAGAACCTACAACACAAACATACCACACAGATGTCGGGTGCAGTGGATGATCAGAGCAAAACGAACAAAATCACTAACGCACATATCGTCCACAGCACATTTCTGAGCAACCAGCAGGAGAATACAACAGAGTGAGCATTATAGGAGGAAAAAAGGGTGGAATATAATGATGAATGACCTCCTCCAGCTGGAGCCTTTGGTGACAGTAGTGGAACAGACTGTCCTGTCTATTTCTTCTAGAACCCTGTAGTTGGTATGTGGTACACCTCATGGATGTCAAATGTTATTTTTTGCAGGATTGTTGTATTATGCATAGACACCAGAAAAAGACCAGTTCAAGTCCTAGTTATCGTATCATAAACTACAAACCCCAGGTTTATTAAAAGTGCAGTGAGGCACACATGTAATCATGAAGTTCACAACCTGCCTGACCGAATGTGTTAATGATGCTCTGCTCTATCTGCTCTATCTCAACGGCTGTCAAAGTGGCTTTAAGTAAAGTGTTCCAGAGGCGCTGTTCCCTTCAAAACTGTAAAAAAAAATCTCTCACAACTTAGTAAAGAGTAGGAAATGGTCAGTTTGCATTAAATCAACTCATGTTCTTACGTAGTTAAATCCCTGCACTATTGAGCATATTTATATGAAAATAAATGTAGTGGATCCTGATCTGATCAAATCATCCCGCGATGATCAAATCATTACAGAGTGGGAAGCCCTATCTCCCCCTGAGCTTCAATCACATAAACCACCTCAAATGGGTTATAATATTATAGATAACTATCTCCTCACAGGGAGCATTGTGATAAAGAGAGGCCTGTTAGCAACTTACTGGATCAACATCAGAGACTGGGCTGTTGGTGATGTGATGTGGTCTGGTGCAGATGATCATACTGCTGATTCAGCTAGTTTGGAAACCATAAACCAAAGACCCTCGATCCCCTGCCTCCATGCTCAACCAAACCCTGTCAAAGTTCCCTTTAATCCTCAACGACCCCATGCATGCCAGACACGCACAAGCCACCACCACGGCCGTCTCCCCCTGAGCTACTTACCCCTGGGAAACGTGCAAACTATCGTCACTGCTCACCACACCTCCATCTCTAATTTAACCAGAAACCAAATGTTTGGTGCCCTGCTTCAGATGAACCCTTGTGCAATCTCCAGATCTGAGCTTAATTTTAACCCAGTGTCAGCATGACCTTACAATCGAGCTGCAGTCACGGTTCTCAAGCGCTGAGGGTGGAAATCAAATAAGTGTACCTTATGATCAGACGTCATTTGAGTTTCCATGAATGAGTCCAATTCAAACTAACGTGTCCTGTATACATTTTAAAAAGTGGAGAAAGGAAATTGCAGACACTTTCTTTGGCATGTTTCTACTTCAACAATGTTCAAAAGCAACAAGATTTTACTTCTCTTAAGTGCAAGGAGGTCTGCTACATTTTCCTCAAGGTTTAACAAGTAGAATCAATTCACAGAACTTCTCATCAATTGACATAAAGCCGATCTAATAACCATATCATCTGATGCATCATATGTAGGTCTGATAAGATTTAATGTGACATATTCAGTGAAGATTCACATGAAAGAACTGCATTGCACCACCACCATCTCATTCATCTTTTGAGGTGGCATATGTGGTTACACACTTTTCTGTTTCAAAACTAACCCACTGGTCCAATAAGCAGTCAAGCAATCAGACTGGATCCCGCCAGGATTTCAAATATTCATTCATCATCCGTAGGACACAACGTTTGCATACACACTCTCCTTGAATTGCACTTGGATAGAGTAACTCTAAGAAAAATAACTCCACATGCACGTGTGTGCCTATAATAACAACACTTCTATGTAGAAGACAAAGACAGGAGGTGGGAAGTTTGGAAAATTCTTTACAGGAAAATCAAATCAAATAACTCTCAATGTGACATGAATGAGGAAAAGTGTTGGGAGCATGCACAGTATTAGTTTCAATTTAATAAATAGGAATTAATCACCAATGTAATTCCCAGTGTATTAATTACACTAGTTGGATTTGAGTCTTTGATATTACAGGTCACCAAATAGAAGTTTTGTTTAAGTAATTGAAGTTGATTAAAGTGATTGAATAATGATTTATCAATATTATCTTTGTAACATATGAAAATTAGGTTGAATTTACAGAGCAGGATAGCAAAGATTTACCCTTTACAAGACCTAATCAAAGATGAAAGAGTTGATCTTAACACAAGTGACACTGGATTACTGACTGATGTTAGTGAGCCTGTTTACATGGACCAACAGTGACACAAGGTGGTCAATACAGAAAAGACCATCATTTAACAATTGTAGCAACTTTTTTCCATGAACACAGATTAATAATGTGACCCAGACCCAGAATTTAATTTGTAACCGAGCAAAAAACAGCCATAACTTTACAGACAATCTAAGAAAATGGTGTTTAATTAGAAACATATTTTCATTTCCCCCACTGCATGAAAGCATTATGCTTTCTTACTTTTAGCAGACAAGGCTCTTGATAGGAAAATAAAGAAAAAAAATGTGTGAAAAATATTGTTTTAGAAAGTGGATTTAGAGGTCAACGTAATCTATTATTGACAGAACATCAGATATTCAGTGGCTTGCAACATAAGAAAATACATACATTGTCTCACAGTTGTAACTGTAAACTTGATACCGGATCCTTTAAGCCTGGCTTGTTCAATTTATACACTTTTGGATGGTTTACAAGTATTTACGATTCACATAGAACCTTAACAGTTGACAAGATTTTTTTGTATATTTTAATTCCCCAGCAGTGTTTTTTTTGTTACGTTCCAAATGTGACATTCAACATGATAACAAAGTCTAATAAAGTCAAAGTCTGTATATTTTTACAGGCTGGATGTTAAATTAGTGAGAAGCCTTTCCATAAAGATAAATGTTTCACTGCATAAACATGCATGATTGTTCCAAGGCATAAGTCCTTTGTGATACGTGATTAAGTTCTCACTGTTTAGAACACACATACATCTCCATTAATTTAATTTTAGCAAGTAAAAGTAAAGTGAGAAATGAATTTGAGTGTTTTTTTTTGTACAAAGACATATGGGGGAACAAAAAGCTGCAGACGAGAAACAAATAATTAAAATTTTTATTTTATTTGTTCAATTATTTGTACTTTTCAAAGTGTTTTGTGGGATTTATGCCTTTATTTGATAATGTTAGGAAAACAAGAAAATATAGGAGAAGAGACAGGGTATGACGAAGCAAAGGTTTCCAGTCAGACTGCAGTCATGTGACATGTGTTGTAACCATCTGGCTACAAAGGTGCTCCAAATCACTTACACTTTTGAGAAAAAAAAGAAAAAAAACTACATCCAATATTTACCAGTTGTACTTCATATGTTTGGAACTGAGTCACAAAACAGATTTCGAATGAGCGTACACATATTTAAAAATAAATAAAAGTAAAAATAAAGACTCCTTGAAAAGCAAACAAAAAAACCCTGAGTAGTACACACACCCAAATACCAAATACGTTTATCTTAGAGTAACTGGTTCCTTTTAAAACACCTTTCCTCCTTCTGGCGTTTATTTGCTTCATGGTTTTAATTAGTTTGACATTTTTCATAGCTTATATGTATGCTACAATATGTTATTTTGTTTTCTATAAGCTACTTTATATAGTATATGAGATTTGTGCTATATTGCATATTTAATAAATTATGTGAAATTCATTCCATTGTATCTCTTTGTAAAGACTAAGTACAACAAAAACAAGTGAACAACAAACGTAACAGATCAGAATCAGTTCACAGAACTGGTAGACTACATCTTTTTTTTTTTTTTTTTTTTTTTTGGAAATCATTCCACACTGCAAAACTATACCAAAACACATTAAATCCTAAAGTAACATCATAATCAAGTCATCCGAGGTATAAATAATATACTGTAAGAGAATGGGCACACATCATTCTTAGTTGAGGAATGTTAGATTACATGTTGTGTCACTTTATATCCTCTCGCAGAATTGTTCCTAGTTATGCCACTATCTTCGAGTGTATATAATTTAGATGTGACTTAATCTAATGTTATACTAAAATATATCTATCAGAACCTGGTTGTATCTACAAAACAGCCCAATTCAACTACACAAACAACCACAGCACAAAATCTAAGAGATGAATCTGTAACCTGCATTAATATCTTATAGAATTGTTGAGTTACTGGGACATGTATTGAAAAGTGTCTTAAGAGTAAATGACTGAAGAAAAAGATCTACAAACTGCTGGTGAGATTTTAACAGTGCATGTGGCTCAGCAGGGGACAGCACTGTTGTCGTTCTGATCTTCAATGAGACCCTCTTCTGGCTTTTTGTCCTCTTTGCCAACATCCACTCCTATCAGACCCACAAATCTGAAATAAAAATTTAAAAAAAGAGTTTAAAAAAACAAAAACATGGGATACTTTATTATCTCTTCCAGTTCCAACTAAACATCACAGCAGTCGTATCAGCAATTTCAACACAGCTTCTTCACATTCCTGCATCAGCTTGCCTGAGTAAGACACACATATTTTCGCCAGTACAAGTCAATAATGTTTCCAGTGCTACAAGAGAACTTAGGTCACAACTAGAACATGTATACAGGAAGTATCTTGCTTTATATTTTTTGCTCACGTATAAATTATAATAATATAAATATCAGTCCAGGTCAGTCATAAACAACACATGATACACTTCCATTTTGCAGAATAATGTGTTTTGATGGTGTACAGTAACTGTGTGTTTCAACTTGACTACTGTACATGGAATCACCTTATTAAACTGCTAAAAATAGTACAGTGTTCTAGTAGCCAGGATTGACACAATTTACTGAAAAAAAGAAAAAAAAAACAACTAAAAATTAGGGATGCTGAAATGAGATTGCTGAAGCAGTATTTTCTGTTATTCTGCTGTGTAACAGAAGAAGCAGCTCATGTGACAGAAACTGACTCACTCAAGGAGTTTTATGTTCCACGCTACACGTCCCAGACTGACTCAGCAGCAGCACTACATTGTCAAGTCAGTGTAACAAACCAAACCTAAGTACAAAGTGTATTACGGCTAAGTCAAGTTTTCTGACCCTTTTAGTCATTCCTATATGGCAGAATGTCAGCGTTAATGGTGTACTACTCACAATTGAAGGTTGAAGACATAAAGTACAGTACATGTCAGAGATTTTGGTGAGGGAAGTTGCAAAAAAAAGCAGGAATGAGGAAGTGAGAGTTCTTGTTTTCCAAGTACCTAAATTAGGTAAAACAATTCTCTTTAAGAGTCAACCAAAATTGCAAACAGTGACTCGTCAGAAAAAGCATCTGTAATGCACTCATTCACCCAACACTCCACATAGAACAGTTCTACACCTGACGCATGTCCACATGCATAAACAGTTCATAGGTTTGATTAGAATAAAATACATGCAATCCTTTTAGCAGGACACTATTGTTTCATAAATGTTGAAGGGTATTTGAATGTACATGCAGGAGTTCTGAAAAATGGAAAAAAAAACTCATGCTTGTAACATAATAATAATGTTATTATGATATAATAAGAATAATAATTTGGACGAAATCAGTGAGGGAACTATAATGAATGATAATCCATCTTACTTCAAGCATGTTTCAAGGTGTTACATATTGATCAAGATAGCAAAGAAATTAATAATGACTGGAGCAGTAAATCCGTTTAGACATTTATGATTGTTTGCTTCAAATTAATAACTTTAATCACTTCACTTGATGTTGATGAACTTACCCTAGGACAAACAAAGGGATGACACAGAGTCCCCCAGACAAGAGGAAGATGAAGCCAGGGTACCAGGCCACGGTAGAAGCATAGATACTATTGAAGACAGCGGTTGACACATTGTTGGTTAAACTGTCCAGAAAGGAAAGGCAGGCAAACAAGGCTCCTGCAAAATCCAAGAAGAGAAGAAAGTGCAGTGCTTAGAATCAACAAATCGGACACTTCAGTTTCAAGACTCCCTTTTGCTCTAAGGAACAGAAACTTTGTCACGGTACACTGCTTTGTTTTCATGTGCATCATGAAGTTACTAAAGCACTTCGATATAGACTGTGGGTTTATATACACATAGACAAAGTACAGTGGCTTACAGAAAGTCCTAAACTCTCTCACCCTGCTCGGACTTTGAGATGATCTTTGACATCATGGAGCGCAGCACGGGAAAAGGCATGATCGAGAGAAGCATTGGCACCCTCACTGTGGCAAACAAATGACAGGAGACAGGCCTTATATTTTCCACCATTATGCAGAGGCTAAACATACTGTAACCACAATAAATCGTAAAAGACAAACGCAACATAAATAAAAGTTCTTTAAGGTTATGTTTGCTTAACAGTGAAAACCATTATAAAATATAATAATATAATACTTCCTATTATACAGATACAGACTGCAAGATATTTTAAATAAACAAAGTGATAATATATCAATTCTTTCTTATCAATTTACAATGTAACAGCCTAATAAAGTGCACAACATACTGTATAGTTACATTTCTGCACCTTGTAAAGGTGGCAGTAAAGGTAGATTCTGTCAGTCAGTAACCTGACCGACTAGTCTGTATTGTTTATTATGTAATTTTCTGCAAAGCTTTTTTAAAAATTCATTTTATGCAGATATCTGACATTTTAAACAACTATTAAGACAACACTTAAATATTTAACTGATTTTATTCACTAAAACATTTTACTTTACTGATGGTAAGCAGTGCAGTAGTTATTAAAGACTTTTTTTCTCACCTACAAACATCAGTAACGTGGTCTTAGCAAACGCTACCAAGATCATGCCTGATGCGACAGAGAGGATGCCTATCATGATGATGAGCAGCTGTGGTACACCGCAGTACGTGAACACTGACACTCCTACAAAACTGACCAGGAACACACTGGTGGATAGTGCTGAGCCGTAGCCAATCAAAATCTCTGTCCAGCACAGTGGTTCATTCAGCTCATATAGTGTCATCATGGTGATTGCACCCACATAGGCAAAAGAGAAGCTGGCGAAGATCAGCATCAGAAGACACAAAACAGTTTTGCACCTGCAGTTGGCCCCTACAAACATCCGGTAGACCCCATATATCATCTGTTTCAGAGCTGAACTCTCAGTTGAACCCTCTAGACTAATGGCGTCAGTGGGAGCCTTCTTCACAGTCTCTTCAAGGATGAAAATTGCATACAGTAGAACCAAACACAGACACAGTGCAGAAGTTAGGAAAGGCCAGTTAAAGCCTGCAGCTCTCAGGAAGTACCCTGTTGATATTGAAGCCACCCCAGCCAATAGACCAATCATCATGTCCAGTCCAGCCATGCGCAGAGTTTTCTGATGACCATCCTCACACAAGTCCGCTATGTAGGCGAAACAACCCCCAAGAAATGTGCCTAAGCCACCAAACAGAGAACTGAGAAGCGAAGAGCCAATGAGTAAGTAAATGCTGAGCTCGAAGTAGGACACGGTCAGGAAGGCCAAAGTGTAGATCAACGTGCCAATAAGCGGCATGATGATGGTGATCTTGCGTCCTCCACGGTCACTATAGGCCACAAGCATGAGAGTAACAAACAAGGAGGGGATTGTGGAGAAGAGGTCTGTGTAAAGGGAGAACAGAGATGCCTGCCGCTGTACCATCTGGAAACACAACAAGGAAGAGTATGGTTAAATTTGAAAATCGTGTTTGGTGAAGTGTAAAAGTAAAAACATCAGACTGTCTGGGTTCAACTGTAAAAGCAGTTCTCAAAGAAAACAAACTCAAGTTGTCAACTGTCCTAAGGACACAAGTTTAAAAGAGACCTTGAAAATATGTCATGAAACCACTGCAGAATTTACAGCATTTGGAATATAATATGGTTTTCTAAAGAACAAAGTTTATTATTTTAGTGTAACAGGTGCAGCGGTGGCACTTCCCAGATCCGTGTATTTGTTCTCACTTCTCTTGTTGCGTTTCATTTTCCTTCTATAAATATGTGTGGGACTTGTGTGATTTGCCATGATTACCATTGTTTATCAAATGTGTTACTACTACATTATGTCAGTCAGTGTATGAGTTTGGGAAAGTAAAGTTTAGTCTCACTTACATATCACCTAATGATGCAAGTATTTTTGCATATTTATTTGATTGGATTTGTTTTTTGGTAGCCAGAATAAAAACTATAAAGAGCATAAAGCATTATCATCTACTGAGCTGGAAGGCTCCTTTAAAAAGCCTAACGCTTTCCGTCTGACTTATTCTCAACACAATAATGAATTATGACACGACAACAACACTGCCTGAGGGTTCATCTGTGTAAAACTAGTTCTCAAATAATAATAAACAAACTTTCAGCTCTTGTTATACAGAAAATGTCACACATGGATACTGGAAAAGACCATACTGTCAGTATAATAAATATTTACTAAGAATTACCTAAGAATACTACTTTGGCCTTGAATTACATAAATGCACAATTTTTTACATCCAATTATTAACCTGGTTATTTAACCAATGACTGACCTCATGATAACCTGACTGGTTGCTGCTGCCGTTTGTCACACATCTGGACGTGTTGTCAGAGATTGGATAGGTGGTGTTTGTCAGCTCCTGCCAGAGCCTCCGGTACACATACTGCTGCACCAGCGGGTAGATGAGAAAACTGGAGAAAGCATACAGAGCCACCACAGGCTCCACGAGGAAAAGGCCCTTCATTCTGATGGGCTGCAGTATTCCCTGAAGAGATTAAGATAATGCATTTAGAAATCATGAACACACTGAGGGTAAAAAAAGACAGGCTAACTCTACATGTCTAAGCAAATATGTGCAGTACCTTTATAACATATAGAAAAGACATTGCCATTTCTGTATTGCAGTTTAAAATATGAACTAATTTATTACTTTGAAAATCTTAAAAACAATTGTTCAATCCTTCGAAACTTCCACTCTACCTTCAGCATTCAGGTACAATGAGCAAAGTAAACACATCTACGGTGCTCCTCTTTAAATAGCACCGACTTAATTCAAGTTGTAAGACAGGGTCTGAAGTACACATGATGTTTGTTTTGTTTTTGCCCTACGGGGTCCTAAGCAGCATCGATCCAACATTATCTGACAGCTGTAGTTCGTTCATGTGAGTGCAGTATGCTGTCTGATGAGCTGGTCGATATTTAGATAACACACAATAAACAGTTTTTTTTCAGTCACACTTACCTTTTAGATAGTTGCTCAGGTCATGTTTTAATCGCCAAATCATCGCCTGTTAAACATGTCTGTTTACGATCTCGGCCTGTGCTCTGCTTTTGTATACAAGTGTCCAGCCCAGTCAGGAAACGCTGAAGTCCCGCCCCTCACCTTAAACGTACGGGTAAATTTCAATGTATCATTGAATGTCATCAATGAACTACACTCACTCACATTTTGTGACTGTCTGTGACTGGTCTTTAATGCATATTAAGTTTAACTTAAATGCTTTTGAGGAGTTTTAATTTGATATAGCTTGCAGCATGTTCATTTAGGTACTTTCTATAATTTCCTTGCGCTTGTGTTTCAGCGCGCCACACCATTTTACCAGGTATTACGGTAATGTGACGCGAGGTAGGCGTGGCTTGTGTAGGAATGTACCATTTTGCCAGGAGACCGGAAAGACGTGTGTTGTGACAGCGGAGTAACAACCCGGCAGGGGGAGACGGTAAGGCGAGATCCACAGTTCTTCGTTTTTATTATAGATATCAGACCTACAGTGTGTAGATAAAACTTTAATTCAAATGTATTCACATGTATATGTATTTTTTCATGGCCGAGTCGCTTAAATGTCGGTGTTAAAAATGACAAGTTAAAATCACGGACGTGCAGGTACCATCAAAATATCCTAAGCTAGCGAATTATAGCGATCTTGTCGCTGTGATTAATCTAGTTAAGCATAGCTAACGTTTTCAGGTGCCGTTAGATAGATGAAAGACAACACTTTGTTTTCTCTATAGCATCATGTCTCTCCTCTTTTCTGCATTGGTTTCCTACCACACGATGTTTACGTTTAAAGCTAGCTAGCTGGCGGGTTTAGTGTTAGCGCTAGCTTCGCCTGCTGCAGTTGCATTATAAAGTCGTGACAGTCTGATTCAGGATGGACGATATTACAGTCCTTTGGCCTAACTAACATAACGTGCTCACAGTGCTCTACATCTTCATCCTCAGTTTAAAATGTTAGTTTTTCATATATATTGGCCTTAGCTATATCCGTAAATCATAGTATGTCGGGCATCTGATTTCGCAATGTAACGCTGTTTCATCGTGTGTCCGCATCACGCAGTTTATTGCCTGATGATATGACAATATTATTTTTTTTAACCTAATAAAGAATTCATCCAGAAACATGAACTTAACTATTGTTTTGTCCGTAGTCATAGTAGTGTTTAATTATTCAGCAAATATTCATAATTTGTTTTCCATACATTTGACTGACTTGCAGGATGTAAAAACACTAATAACTCTTATTTGTGAACCAGATATTCTGAAAATAAAACACTATAGTGTCAGATCTTAGGTCAAATACCATCAGTAATAAACAGACTCTAGTAAGCATACATTTTCAGATATTGTGTCTTATTGTAAATCTTTAATGTGGTTCTACTGGCATTCATTGATTTTTGGTTTCCAGGTGATAAACATCGTTTTTTCATATTGGATCAACAATGGCATTCAGCAAGGGATATCGCATTTATCATAAGCTGGACCCACCTCCCTACAGTGTAATAGTGGAAACTAGGACTAGGGAGGAATGCCTCATGTTCGAGTCGGGCGCTGTTGCTGTTCTGTGTAAGACATCTTGTTTGACTGCAATATAAGAAGAGATGGCTTAAATACTACACAAAATGTGGATGTTACAAGGAGACATAACCTTAACAATCATGTGCTGAAAATGGTTTTATGATATGGCTATCTTTTACTCACATTGTGTTGCTTTCCTTTCTCTTCTAGCGGCAGCTGAGAAGGAGGCCATTAAAAACACATACAGCAAGATTTTTGATGCCTATGGGATCCTGGGTGTCCTCCGCCTAAACCTGGGTAATCTACAGAAACATCTTCTCTATTCATTGCTAATTGTTGCAGAAAATTCCAGGGTTTTTTTCAGTTTAAAAAGATATATCTCTGACTGGATCTCTGTTGCTGCTTACCTTTAAGCTGCTTCTCCTGTCCTTCATATAACCTAAACACTCTTGTTATCACAACAAGGAAAATATGTAAATGAATAAAGCTTAGTTTTTTAGATAGCTAAGATTTGATTGGCTGGTGATATCTATAAAAAGTGTAATTTAACCATTTTCTGTCCAGTTTCGTGATGTTTATTGTTTTGTTGTATCTTTATATCTGTCATATGCTTATTTCCATCCTTTTGTCTTTATAGTTCACTATCATTTTTCAACTTTACTCCTACAGGTAACTCCATGCTCCACAGCCTGGTAGTTGTGACAGGATGCAGCTCTGTGGGGAAGGTGCAGGATTCTGAGGTTTTCAGGGTCACACAAACAGACTTTATATCTCTGAAGAATGATCCAGTAGACGAGGACCGGATTGCTGAGGTGCGAAAGGTCCTCAACTCAGGACACTTCTACTTTGCCTGGTCTTCCACGGGAGTCAGCATGGACTTGAGTCTCAATGCACACCGCAGGATTCTACAAGACACTACTGATAACCGCTTCTTTTGGTAAGGGCATGAAATGATTACTGTTCCAGTTATTGTTAGTTTTCTATGGAGAATAGTAGGCAATCATGAGGTGTTTAAAATCGCTGAAGTTGTAGACATAAACCAAATGCGTTCTGTCATCTGCACAGTCTTCCATTTGTGGTGCAGCTTCTTCTGAATGTGTTATGTGGGGCTGTGTGATATGGTGTGAAAATTAACTATCACACTGAATTTGTCTGTGTGTTTACTAGAGATGCCCCAAGCCGATCCAGAAGATTGGTATCGGCACTTGTTATCAGCTAAAATAAAGCCATGTTTTGTTCTGCTTTTTAAAGGACTGTAATTTGTTTTGTTGAGATTGAAAATGTAAGTGTGTGAATGTGAAAAATAATTTGTGCAGTGGCAAGTGTTTTTGAGTACATGGTTCGAAATTAAAAACGTATTAGATTCAGTAAGATACAGTTATTATTTCAATATATCAATACATATCTCATACAGTCATATCTTACTTCAGATATATTATGTATGATATCAGATTTGATATTGGTAGATGCCAAATATTAAAAGAAGAAAACCTAATGGGAATAATCGAATTTACTGTTGGCTTTGTCTTTATGAATCAATAGGAACCAATCTCTGCACCTACATCTGAAACATTATGGTGTAAACTGTGACGACTGGCTGTTGAGGCTGATGTGTGGTGGTGTGGAGATCAGGACCATCTACGCAGGTCACAAACAGGCCAAGGCCTGCATCTTCTCCCGCCTCAGCTCTGAGCGAGCCGGCACTCGATTCAATGTCCGAGGAACAAACGATGATGGACAAGTGGCCAACTTTGTGGAGACTGAACAGGTGAATAAGATCTCTTTCAGAAGTCATAATAACAGGTGGTGGTTATACATTGACTGTTTGGGAACAAACCTATTGCAGCTTTGTAGTGAAACACTATGGCCCCAACATTTTGTTCTGTCATTATAAAATGAAACAGTTTAGCAATATCATCAATAGTTTTATGCATTATTAAAACCAGCAGAATTGTAATTTTGCAGGGCACTGATTTATTGGTGAGCATCCAGACTGAAGCATTTTTCTCTGCAACAGTTTATTAAAGTTCCTCTATTGAGCCCAGTCAGTATTTCTTGCTAAATCAGCATATTGTCTCACATTGCATACATATTTAAATATGTAAGCCTACTTTTCAACCCTTCTTTGTGAAAATGTCTTGCTTGGTATGTTCCATTTCTTTAAGTTCCAGTTTGGGGAAACAAACAAAGTAGATATTAGAAGTTTCAGTAGTTGATTATATTATATTGTAGTGTCGTGAGTTCTGGTCATTTTGGCCACTGCCTGTGGTGTTGGTGGCTTTTGGTCATGTTGACACACTGTCACTATGGTTTCTCCTTTGCGTGTCCCTTCCGTCCAGCCACAGACACAATGATGTAATTTCTCTCCCTGACTAATATAGTCAGAGAGAAATGAACATGTTGTCAGTTCCTCATTATTTTAATTGTTTTGCTTTGTATTTTTATTTCTTCTTTCTCTTTTGTCACATTACACTTCCTTCTTGTTTGGAACAGGTTATTTTCCTAGATGACAAAGTCTCATCCTTCATACAAATCCGTGGGTCCATTCCTCTTTTCTGGGAACAACCAGGAATCCAGGTAATGGAAAGACTTATATATCATATATTAAGGTGTACAAGTGTGTCAACGCTGAACTCTGATGAAACGTACATGCATTGAGGTCCTGAAAACAATAAAAAACATCCATTAAAATATGTATTTTTATCTGGTAAGACAGAGGAATAAAATGACTCGTTGCAATTACACTTGATATATTTTTCTAGCCTTAACACATTTTGTCTATGCTGTGTTCAGAAAAAGTCCATTAAGGGTGTCCTGTTGCACCTGCAAGGGAATCGACACCCTAATGGACTGGATGAAAACCCCCACCTGGTATAACTTGTGTATTTTTTTTTTTTTTTTTTGGTGGTGGCGCTTTGATGCTGCAGATGGGGGTTTCTCTGTGCAGTGCCATAGGACAAGGTTAAAAACCAATGCAAACCAGGATTTCTATCTAGGTACCAAACAGAGTACCTGTCTGGGACATTCCATTTGGGAGATTTAAAGCAGGAGCCATCATCACCTATTTACTGCTCACTATAAATAACATCACTGGGATTCTCTGGACCTTGTCCTGACGCTGCACAGACTGGTGGATTAGATCAGACATGGGGGAGGTTAATGAAAGATATAGTGGTTGGTAAAGGGCATTTTTCTGTTTTTCTCAGCTCCCAGACATCTTTGGTCAGGTGAGAGCCTGGTTTGAAAACATCCCCAACCAGTTCCCTACACTTAGGTTACTGATATTCCCCAGGCAACTGGATAGGTGTTAATTGATAATATGGAAGACTGAGCTGTTTAATCTTTTAGATGGCAAAGGGGTGACCATATTATTACCATACAAGGTTTGGTAAAAACACAGGGTAGTTGGCGCGGGGTTGTTTTCAGACAGTACTAATAGTTATCCTGCTTTTAAAGCACTGTTTACCTCCTAGACCCCTTTATCAGTTGTTACTGGTATGCTTACTTTGCCCTCCCTATACTCTCAGATTCATTCCCTGAGCAGGATAAAGAGTTGTTAATGTTTATATAGATAGTTCACATTAGAAATAGTAATAGGAGTTTCCTCCTATTCTAAAAAGTGTAGTGCAGTATTGTAAAGTCTTACTAGGACAGATATCATTCAACAAAGTGGTAGGCTTTGGCCTCGCTGTTAGCCACTTAGTTGTTAGAGTCCTGATTGATGACACAGTATTAGTTACTTGTTTTTATGGTTGTCATTAGTTTAATATGCTCACATGTGACATCACAAATACTAATTAACCTTTAATAAGGCCTAGATTTCAATAAATTCTTCTAAATGACTGTATTCAAACATGTAGTCAGTCATTTACAGGTTTAAACATGTATTATATTAGTTCCAGAATTGTTATTCTTAATACTCAAGCAGCTGTACTAAAATGTTAAGCTAATGTTATGTGTGGAGTTAAAGATCTTGGTCTTGGTCAGAAGTGTCAGTAACTCAGTAACCTGAGTCCTTTCAGATGCCATCTCAGGAAGTTATTAAATATGCATAGCATAGACCTGGACAGTAGAGAGAGAAAGTAGTGACAAAATGGCAGCATCAAGCAAAATGTGCAGCCCTGCCAAACATGGGCCTAGTCAAAATAGGCACATGCAAACATTCTAGCAGATGAATACAAAGCAAAGGAAAAGATTAGTAGACTGTGGAAAGAAGATAACACAAAAACGTCCCACAAAACACAGTGAGAGTCAATGTGCAGGAGATCTCAGTAATATCCCCATAGAATATTCAGTGGTTGTTGTGACGTGAACTGAATTACCAGCAGGAGACAGAAACAGAATGAGGAGGATGGTATTGTTTGATTTTCTTTTTTCCACAAATGACAGACTATTAGAGATAAGCAGAGATGTGTTTTGACAGCAGGAGAAGATAAATGAAAGAAAGGAGCATTTGCTCACAGGCAGAGATCAGTAAGGGCCAACAAAGGAACATGTACAGACCTGCAGAGTGAGCAGATTTCCATGTAACAGCCACTGGGTTAGTGTCCTGCTAAGCCTATCAAGATGTCGTCATGTGTTGTCATGCCTGCCTGTACTTCTGTATTATTACTCTGTAAGGCTCTTTGTTTTTCCTGGTGATTCATCCAGCAGCAATACACTCAAAGAAGAGAGGACATATAAGCATAAATGAGACAAAGTGGTTAAACACTGAATATAGTGCCATGAATGGACGAATCATTGCCCTGCTGCATTACCCAAGTGTGCTTGACCTTGAGGTCACAAACCGATGGCTCGACATTATCCTACAGGATTATCTGGTAGTGCACAGGATTAATGGTTCCATTAATTATGGATTTTATATATTATATTATAAATAAGTCTTTGGGGTCCTGAAGCTGCAAAGCAGCCTTAGACCATCACACTACCACCACGCTGTTTGACTGTTGGTATGACCTTATTTTTATAAAATGCTGTGTTAGTTTCCCGGCAGATGTACTGGGACACACACCTTACACAAAGTTCAGCTTTTGTCTCATCAGTCCACAGAATATTGCTCAAAAATCGTGAGGATAAACAAGTTATTTTTGGCAACTGTGAGACGAGCCTTTGTGTTGTTTCTGGTCAACAGTGGCTTTCACCTTAAAACTCTCCTGTGGATGCCATTTTTGCCCTGTCTCTTTCTTATCGTACACAAACACTGATCTTAACTGAGGCAAGCGAGGCCTGCAGTTCCTTAGATGTTGTTCCGTGTTATTTTATGACCACCTGAATGAGCTGTTGTTGTCATCTTGGAGTAATTTTGGTAGGCCAGCCACTCCTGGGAAGGTAGACAATGGTGTGGTTTGCTGCAGTTCCAAAGCCTTAGACATGGCTTTGTAACCCTTTCCAGACTGATACATGTCAATTACTTTCTCATCTGTTGTTGACTTTCTTTAGATCGCGGCATGATGTGTTGCTTTTTGAGATCTCTTAGCTTCTTCCACGGTTTCTCTGCTGCTCAGTGTAATTGTCTCAGTATGAACAAATCTACCTACGTGTTGCTGTTGTACTCTATAATTTTCTGGACACCGTTAAGGTTGATTTTCCACTGTTAAAATGTTTACTCCAATTCTGTTCATCACCAGGTTTTCTTGCCATCTGCAAGTTGTGTGTCTTGCCACAATTTTCTTTTTTGATCTTTACCAAAGCTATGACTTTTGTCTTTTTTTCTGTTCTTCTCTGTCTCTCTTCTGGTTGTGTCTGCCCTGCAGGTTGGCTCTCATCGTGTCAAACTCTCAAGGGGATTTGAGGCAAACGCGCCAGCATTTGAAAGGTAATTCAAATTTTCTGAGTTGCATGGCTACACCAGCCTGTGCATATGTGTGACAGCTTCCAGCTGCTTTATCTGACCTTCCACAGATTACCACTCCTCTTACAAGCAGAAGGGACACTATAATTGTGTCCTACAATTACTGCCTAAGCTACAAAAAAGCTCTTCAAACTCTTAAAGGAAAAAGTTTTAATTGAAGTCTGTCCTCAGTGGCAGGTTTATTGCAGAGAATGAAAGGGACACATTAGTAGTCCTGTAGCCTGTATTTTATATTCATTGCAGACAATTGCTTTGCAAAAGTCCTTCAGCTTTATGAACCATATGAAGGTCAAATGATTTCACAGTTTACTTAATTAAACTGGCGAATGACATTCATAATTAGAGACTATTCTGTTACTTTATTTCAGTTGTGTCTTGTCAGTAGTTGTGTGCTTGCAAATTCCTCTCTTAACAAAAAATACAATGCAACTGTGCATTTAGTCTTTAATCAGTCATATTGCTTTAATAGCTGGTAAATTGTGCAGACATTTAAATTGGGCAATAATGAATATGTGCTTCCTAAAAAAAATTTTAAAAATCTGTGTAAAGAAAATAGACCATTTTGTTCACAAGTGCTAATACAGTTTTAAGGATTCATTAAGTCTGATTTCAGAAACTATTCATATGGACACCATGCTTTAGCATCTTAAACATGAAAACCAACTCCAAATCAGACTTAAACATTACATTTGAGTTCAATTCATTTGAATTAAATTTGCAGCTTGAGAGGACAAATTTGTCCTTTGCTTTTCCTTTCTACAGGGCTCACTTTGCTGAGTCAGCAACAGAGCACTCGCTTGTTTGCTTAAAGATACAGATGTACTGGGGCCCATCTGCAGGCCCTAAAGACGTTCACCATAATGACTGTGCCACACCTTGATAGCGTTGTGTCTGGCTCCATCCTTATCATTATTCAGTAGCAGCCCGATTAGTCTTGCAGTAGCTATGCTGTCTTTGATATTCATAGTTTAGAGGATGGATACTGCAGGGCTGAGTACTTATATTTTTGCCGTTGCTTATTAGCATCTTGTACATGTTAAGATAAGTATTTCTGAATGTACACTAAGCAGTTGGCATTAGTACTTACATTTCTAATATCAGATTAGGAATGATGAGTCATCTTTTGTAAGATTCAGCCAGTTTTCTGCAGTAACAGCCAAGTATTTCTCTGTTGACATTTCTTAGATAGTGCATAGCCAACAAGAATATCTTTTTTTTATAAACACATAGCGTCCTGTAGTCCATGTAGTGTATTTCTTTCTGCTGCATGCTTCAACCTCTCTATCAGATCTAATTATGATTTTAGATTAGAATTTAAGATTTAGACTTGTATATTGTCTTTGCTTCACACTATCGCTTTCTTTATCCCTCCACATACACTGTAGAAATGACCTTTGTGAATACATCTCAGTTTGCACTAATCTAAGAACATGTGTGTACAATGTATGGGGGGGTTTGTGGTGCTTAGTATGTGAGTGTATGTGTTTTGCAGACACTTCACTGCACTGCGAAGATTATATGGAAAACAGGTTATTGTCAACCTGCTTGGGAGTAAAGAAGGAGAACACATGCTCAGCAAGGCGTTTCAGGTGAGAGGAACTTTTCCCTGCATCTAACACTGTCAAGTACAGTATTTAAAGTAAGAAATAATTGGTCCAAAACACACTGGTAATAATTGGTGTGTGTCGAAACAGATGGCCCCTTTATTTCCTTGGTAAGCCCACACACTACAGACAGCAAGGAATTTTTTTTAGTGGGTGTGCGCTGCGGCCCAAGACAGAATCTGTCATATTCTAATGCATTTTCCAGACAAGGAGTCAAGAATGTTTTCATTTTTTACTTACTAGCTGGATTTGCATATTCCACAAACTGTACTCAGAATTCTTGTCATCTTTCCCTCTGTGATATTGTAGCCATCTCAAAATCTCAGTTGAGATTAAACCTACATTGCTATGAATAATAATGAATACATTACCTGGTTTGTCAAATCTAGAAATGTGTGTGAAATGAGTGCAATAACACAAATTTCAACACAAAATTCAGGGCAGCACTCCAGTTTTACTAGTGCGTTATACATTATGCTTTGTTAGCTGTAGGATCATGTTAACATCTAGTGTGTGCTGCAGGTGTTTTATTAGCACTAAATGTACAGGTAGTTCCTCAGTTGTAGTAAATACAGTAATTCATTGTACAGGCACCACACCTCGCATGTACGTTTTTGCATACAAGTTCCATTATTGCAAATGAGTCCACTTCCTTTCTCTGTCACTCTCAGAGTCACCTGAAGGCATCAGAGCATACAGCAGCAGTGAAAATGGTGAACTTTGACTACCATCAAAATGTGAAGGGGGGCAAGGCAGACAAACTTCACAGTGTCCTCAAACCTCAGCTCGACAAATTCATAGATGACTGTGGGTTCTTCTACTACTCAGGAGAGATGGGCATCACAAAGTGAGAAATTAAATACAAACCTGTATAAATTAATTCTGAATGCAGCTTCTGTTATTGTTTAACATTTTAACAATTCTTCATAGGACTCAGGGTGGTACAATCAGGTCCAACTGCCTGGACTGTCTGGATAGAACCAACAGCGTACAGGCCTTTTTTGCCCTTGAGGTCAGAGTCTGACAATTTGCATTTCTTATATTTTGCAAGTCCATTGTCTTTAGTGATGATGGTTTTACTCTAACCCTCCTGTTTATTCTCCAGATGCTGCCAAAGCAGTTGGAGGTAATGGGTCTTACAGAAAAACCTCAGCTGGTCGCCAGGTTCCAGGAGGTTTTTAGGACCATGTGGTCAGCCAATGGAGACTCTATCAGTAAGATCTACGCAGGCACCGGTGCCCTGGATGGCAAGGCCAAGGTACACAATATGGGCACAGTAATTACACACAGATAATCAAGTTACAGTTTAATCATATAGGCACATTGTAATACACTGCAAATAACTACAACTACCTCTGATGTAGGAAATTAGTTGTCAGTACCTGAAGTCTGCATCAAAGGTTGAAATATGGTTTAGCTCTGCCTATTCTAACAGCATCCTCCTAATTGTTGCTGCCAGCTGAGCAGATGTAAGGGTGAATGAATACACTGAACTGACACAAATATGTTAAGTTACATGTTTTGTGTTTATTCTCATTAAGTAAAATTGACCTAAATAATGAATCATTGCATGATCTTAGCGTGTGAAAATTTCCAAGTTGGACACCCAGGAGGTTACCCAGACTTTATCCTGCAAGCCCCTTAGTACAAAATCTGGGTATTGCTGTGCAATCTCCACCGAATGACATTATGCCTCCCGCATGCTCTACTCAGTGGCATTTCTCTTGTTGTGAGAACATGTCTGCCTCATACAGTCTCCTGCTGTGTGGTACATGTGTCCGGAGTTTATATGTGATAAAGATGAAGTTTGCACAAAAAACAATCATATATTTAATTTTTTTTAAATTAGACCGCATGAAGGGAAATAAAGGGAATAATGTTAGTTTTTGTTATCGTATTATCAACTATCAGTATACACTCTTAATCTTAACTCAATCTTAACTAATAACTAGTTCATATTATATCAAGCATGCTCATAGCAGCCTAATATATATAATCATGATGAAGAGTATGCTGAATAGAATTAATGACTTTACTTTGATGGTAAAGCATAAAAAGACATTTCAAAATGTTAATGCTTAGTTGTAAATTGTGCATGTAGTGACTGCAGAGTACTGCATGAACATCTCCGTGTGTAGAACTGAGTGCTTCTGTTTCTTAACTCTTGTGTGCAATCTCTTTCTGCTGTCCTCTGGACCTATCTACCTATGTGGTAAGTTAACAAGTCAGTTCATATTGATGAGCTCTGGGTCTATTTCTGGATCTGATTCTATGACTCTGGGTTAAGTGATCACCATGATGGAGGATGGGATAGATCCCTGATTTTTTTTATTTCCCTTGAGGCATCTCTGTGATGTACTATCTTGACTTGGCAGCTATCAAAAGCTTAATACTTTGTAAATCTAGTTAAAAGAAGAAAAAAAAACGCTGCCTTTGTTTGTTTAATGATCATTTTCTTAGTATCGTATCATTTCCAGTTGCTTCCTAAATTGCCTTATGTTTGTTTGGATGAACCTGGAGGAATCAGTGCATTTTTCAAACATATTCATCACCATTTTGGACATTAATAAGTTAAATTTTGAGGTTGCACCTTCTCTATCTGCTTTGATTCTTCCTGGTTAGTTAAAAAATCTGTATTACATTGATTTCTTTGTTTTTCTTCTCTTTTATTGTTGGAGTGGGACATACAGACTTTATTTTTCTCTAAGTGAGACTATAAGTGATGATTATGATTTTTTTTAAATTCATTTGTAATGAGTTTGTTTGTGTTTGTTTGTCTTTCTTGTAGGGGAAGCTAAAAGATGGAGCTCGTTCTGTGACAAGGACCATTCAGAACAACTTCTTTGACAGTTCCAAGCAGGAGGCCATAGACATCCTGAGATTGGGCTCCACGCTGAACAGTGATTTGGCAGACAAAGCTCGGGCATTGCTCACCACTTCTAGTCTTTATGGTAATTCTTTACTTCATGGATAATTTGGTGTAGTATTCTTGTGCAGATCACACCTTTCCTAAAATGTATTTAGTTAATTTAGTTAAAACAATGCGTCTACATTTTGTAGTCATTATTTTAAGAATATTATTTCCCACTGCTCTTGGGAATTAGAATTTTTTTTATACTCATATCTATTATAGCCGTGTTAGCCAGAATCTACTCTGCAAAAGAGAACAGTTTGTCTGTGCCACATCAAGTGGGAAGTGTAATCTCCACGTGTCAGCTCTGTCACAGTTAGATTACTGCTGACTAACTGCTAGCATTATCTTTAAAAGCACTGGTTAACCCACCCTTCTCTCCCTTCTCTCCTTGCTGCTCTTGTGCACAATCTTAGTCACTGAGCCCGTCTTACAATCAGGTATAGTAACCTTACAGATTTCCCCCAGTGGATCGATCTTTTCATTCCCTGCCGCATACTGTAGTTGTCCTTTCATTTGTGTTTGCTACTCATTATTGTTCAGCTGTTTGTCTTTTTTTCACTGTTTTGTTGGTTGTTTAACACTGTCCTCCAAGTTAAACTCCTATAACAGTGATTCAAAGAAAGTGGAAAGAAATGTTACTTAAAGTGAATGAAGTATTGCAACAGCTGATTTGGATATTATGTGTATTTCAGCAGCATTTCGGCTACTACTTTCTCCCATGCCCTGTGTTTTTACACATTGTTGTGGACATCACCTGTTGTATTCAAATGTTTTCTCATTGGTTTTGTTTAGCGTTTACCCTTTTTTTTTTTTTTTTTTTTTTTGTTGTACCCCTGTATGTGTCCATTCCTACAGGCACACACACAGCACATTAATACTCATTAATTTTACTCTGTCATCTTACTCTCCTCTCTGTAGCCTCCCCAAGAGTATTGCTCGGAATGTGTCAGAACTACCATAAATACACAAGGCCCAGGAAGATCCGGGTGTCTGTCGGCACTTGGAATGTTAATGGGGGCAAACAGTTTCGCAGCATTGCTTATCGCAACCAGACGCTCAACGACTGGCTGTTAGATGCTCCAATGAAGGCAGGGCATCTTGAGTTCCAGGGTATGTTGATATTTATCTGGTAGTAAATGTTGTCTTCGTAAATTTAAATCATGTAACGCAGGGCTGCTCTTATTTATACGTTTTAAGGAACAGTTTGACACATTGGGAAATATGCAACACTAAACAACACAAAAACTGTACCTTTTATATTTTGTTTTAAACATACAACTGAAATAAATAGTTTTGGTTCTAACTGAAAAACTGAATGAATTGTATAACAACCCATGTGTTTTGAAGGGGGGTGGTACATGCCTGACTGTTGTCAGATTGTTGCTTCCTGAGATACAGGGTATTGGTAGCTACGTATATCTTCAGGGGTGACAGGGAAAATGAGAATAGGAAATAATAATACTATAAGCCTGTAGTAATTAGAGTCCAGGCACTACTAACTTATTTTTGCTTGTTTCCCATCTTTCGTAAGACATTAGTGTTGGACATCATATATTATTTTTCTCTTTACAGACAGCAAAGCCAACCCCATAGATATCTTTGCCATCGGTTTTCAGGAAATGGTTGAACTGAATGCTGGCAACATTGTCAGCGCCAGGTATGTGTGTAAGATTTTAGTGTAAGATAACTCGGTGTGCATTAGCAAAGAATTAGGCTCCCTCAGATCTGCTCAGACAAGACAACTATGACATGCCTTGTTTTCAACAATACTTTTAATTGTATGTTCTGAAAAAGAACGAAATGGATTTTGTAGCATCATACATTTAAAAGGATAATGTATTATTAGTCACTAACGCAGTTCAGATATTGTTTTATTCTCTTTCTGCACTAAAACACATCTTTCTGTTCTGCTTTGTTCAGCACCACTAACCAGAAACTGTGGGCAGCTGAGCTTCAAAAAAATATCTCACGGGACCACAAGTATGTGCTGCTTGCATCAGAGCAGCTGGTGGGGGTGTGTCTGTTTGTTTTCATCCGCCCACAGCATGCGCCCTTCATCAGGTAACGTTCTAAACGATTATACTTACAGTATACTGTAAATCACAGGTGTAGTATCAGATGTAATGTTGTTGATCCTTTTTTCCAGGGATGTAGCTGTAGATACAGTAAAAACTGGCATGGGTGGAGCCACAGGCAATAAAGGAGGTGTGGCTATCCGCCTGCTGTTTCACACCACCAGCATCTGCTTTGTCTGCTCCCACTTTGCTGCTGGCCAATCACAGGTCAAGGAGAGGAACGATGACTACAGTGAGATCACACGCAGGCTCAGTTTCCCCATGGTAACACTGACATTAACAAATCAATTTCAAAACACCTGTTTGCCTAGCTTGCGTGCATGCATAACCACTTCTTTCTTGCCCTCTAGGGTCGTCTGCTGTACTCACATGATTACGTGTTCTGGTGTGGAGACTTTAACTATCGCATCAGCCTGCCCAATGAGGAAGTAAAAGAGCTCATCAAACAGCAGAACCTGGATGCCTTGACAGCTGGGGACCAATTATTGGATCAGAAGAATGCTGGTTTGGTGTGACCTACAGTACACATTCATAATTATAGCACCAGTTTATGAGGTTGTCACTTCCTGGAGGAAAACACAAATATAATGCGAGATCATATGCAGAATTTCTGTGAAAACACTGGTTTACAGATAAATGAATCAAATAAACAAAGGGTTGAGTGACACACACTTAAACCTAATGACAAATCAGTTAGGCTTTCACTGATAATAATAGTCTCTTTAAATGTCTCCACAGATCTTCAGAGGATTTATCGAGGGGAAGTTAGATTTTGCTCCTACCTATAAGTATGACCTCTTCTCAGAAGATTATGACACTAGCGAGAAGTGCCGCACACCAGCCTGGACTGACCGCATCCTCTGGAAGAGGAGAAAGTGGGACTTTAAAGAAACAGGTGAGATGCAGAGCCACTGCAGGTGAGCAGCAGCATCTCCTTCACCTGTGTCACTGGCAAGAATTCATTCAAAAGAAGTCATTGTAAGACTTATTTATCCTGCCGTCATATAAATAAATAATACATTTATGCATGTTTTGCAGCTGAGGAGATGAATGTAGTAGGGGCAGCGTCCACATCTGGAGGAAATGAGGACAATCCAGACCAATACTGGAGCCCTGGCACTCTGAAATACTATGGCAGGGCTGAGCTTAAGACTTCAGACCACAGGTAACTAATATGATCAATACAAAGTTGAGTGAGTGAATGATTTTGAAGTATCACCACAGCAATATAATTATTTGCATTTTTGTTCACTCCTGTGGTTTGGATCAGAGTATCCAAATGTTTTAAAAATTTTAAGTAAACTGACTACTTGCATACATTCTGTATTGAACTGTGTGTTTAATTTTTGCTCTCTACTCATCCTCTTTCTTGTCTTCTTTAGGCCTGTGGTGTCAGTTATCGACGTGGACATCCTGGAAGTTGACCCAGAAGCTCGACATCAGGTCTATAAAGACGTTATTGCCCTTCAGGGACCTGCAGATGGCACCATCCTGGTATCGCTCTGCTCCTCCGGCCCTGACGACTACTTTGACGATGCACTCATAGACGAGCTGCTGGACAAGTTTTCTAATTTTGGAGAGGTCATCCTCATCAGGTGAGTCTGATATCCTAACACAGACAGAGATGTATCACCTTAAGTTGTTTAAACTGCACTGACGTCATCCTTGGTGTTTCAGGTTTGTTGAGGAGAAGATGTGGGTGACCTTCCTGGAAGGTTACTCTGCCCTGGCTGCTCTATCTCTTAGTGCTTCCACTGTAAGTAATCACCGATTAACTTAATTAGTTCCAACATTTCATAATGCTGCCATAAATTTTAACATGTATAACATGAAATTGCTGTCCTTACAAACACAGTCGCAGTGTCTCTAATACATAATTGATATTGATCTCTACTTCTCACTTGTTTGTGTGTCTGGGGTATATTGTAGGTTCTAGGTAAGGTGATTGATATCCGTCTGAAGAGTCCAGGCTGGATCAAAAGTCTGGAGGAAGAGATGAGCAGGGAGAGAATCTGTGGAAGCATCCCCACCTCAGCTAGCTCCACCCTGCTTGCAGAGGATACAGACATGGGAGTCGATGATTACGAGATGGAAGGTGAGGAGTAATCCCCATGCAATCCCAGTGGTTATCCTGTACTGTAAATGCCAATCTATGTTTGCTTTTCTGTGGAGATTACTTTCAGGCATTTGAATTCTTGCCCTCTTGTCTCTTGTATCAGGTGATGTGGATGAAGAGGTGGAGGAGATCCTTCCCCAGCACTTGCAGCCTGGAGCTGGCTCTGGCCCTGGATCCTCTCCTGTCCCTTCACCACGCAGTAGTCCTTGTCCCTCCCCCACCCATGGAGAACCTGCCCCCAGCAGGCCTAGTCGTGCACCACAACCCTCCCGACCATCCCAAGGTAAATACAGCATACAGCAGCACAACAGGCTCAGTACAGCTTGAACATCTTCTCAGGTTCCAGTCTGTGTCTGCACCAGTGTATAAACTGTAATTTTGTTGTGTTTGTAATGCATGAAAGCAGACTTAAGTCCGTCAGCACTGAGGAGAGAAATTGAAGGTAATGTAATGATTTAATTTAGGTTCAGTATTAGAAAGTGTGTGATGTGTCTACCTCAAATCACTCGTTTTCTTTTGAAACATGTTCTATAGTGCAGTATTACAAAGCTAACAGTGTTATTTGTCAGTGGCGCTCTTTTCTTTGGTCAACACTGAATCACAGCTGTGTGTGTCTGAAGGATTGAACTGGCAGTGTTGTTACAAACACAGGGCACATATATGATTGACCAGTGTGATTTGTCAAAGAAAAGAACCTGTTTATATGAGTTTGTAATTTTTTCACATGGTTGAGAGCTCATTTTGCATGTATACATTTCCACCTATGTTATATTTCTTTTACTCCAGGACCTCCTGTTGACTTCCAGCCTGGTGCACCAACATCTCAAAGCCTGGAGCCCAAACGCCCACCTCCCCCTCGGCCCCATGCTCCCCCGGCCAGACCAGCTCCCCCTCAACGCCCACCACCACCTTCAGGTAAAGTGTCATCCACTTCCACACTGCCAACCATTTTTCTTGTACACAGTTGATTAAAGGCTAATTTTCTGACATTTTAATAATAGTTAGTCAAGGCAAGTGAATAAAATCCTGAACAGTGTGAATATTTGTTATTTTAGGATAGATATACTTTAACATTTTCACCTTTATCCCACTGTTTTGCCTCATTCCTGAAGGAGGCATGAGTCCTCTTCCAGTTAGAAAGGACTCTGGAGGTAAAGTGACAGCTGATGCACTGTGTGTATTTGCTTTCATTGCTAAAACATTTAAAATAGTGGCTGCTATTTTTCATCTGACGCTACACACAGAGAAGTCTACTGCATATTGATTCAGTAAGCTGCCATCATCATTCTGTGTATCATATGGGCTTACGGTGCTCATTTCAGTTCAGTGTACTAACACACCAGTGTGATATATATACATATATATATTTTTTTTCTTAGTATTTTTTTTAGAGTTATAGTTTTTACTACATCAGAATTTTATACTTTTTGACCTTTGTTAATGGAGAGGGATTTCTCATTGGAGTAAATGCCTGTTCTCCATGTGCAGTTTTTTTTTTCTGGAGTACATATGAAACACAAAGCCCCAGAACCAGTTAACACAAATCCTGTAGTTCAGCTGTCCAACATCTGCTTCTGGGCTTCACATTAGAAGTTGACAATGTCACCGAGCAAAGACTAAAGTTACTTTACAATGCATGTGCAATAAATGGTGAAGTGGAAATAGGCCACACCATTGCTGAGTCAAGTTGAGAGATGGGGAATGACCACTTGCACTGCTGCTTGTGCGTCATCTACTTACTCCCCATAGCATGTGATTTTCATTTATGCAAGTTTGAGAAAATCTCCCTTGCCTTGCAGTAATATTTACGTTTACAACTACTGTATGTCTCTTCTCGGTGCCTGTGTTCTCTGTGAGTAGTGTAAAAGTGTTGTTATTAACTAGACTAGACATTATTGCACATATTATATATTTTTTTTACTTTTATTTTTATGGTATGTTCTCTGTTGTATCTTATTTTGAGAACACTACTTCCCCTCTTTGACTTTAAGTTAAGGTTAAATATACTGTACTCTATCAGTTACTAACTGATAAATGCATTTTCCATAATGTTACCTTTAGTTTTATTAGAAACATTTGTATTGGTGTCTGATAATAAATATCAAAACTTGTGCATCAGAGATGGTAGGCATCAAAAGAAGTCTACATAAATAAATCAGTCAAATATATTATCAGGAGTAATGAGGTACAGTATACACATTGCAGAAATCCATTTTATTACGTGCACATGCTGTCGTTATGGACTAAAGAAATATTGATTTTACTAATTAAACTCTTCTCACACACTTTGAGAAATCTGAGTTAAAGAAAACTCAGACCTAAAATGATCTTTGAGTGAACTCGACTTAGTTGTAAGGTTCTCCTTGGGCAGGTAGATATTAAAAACTCACAGCATCTCAGGCTCCACTGCTTTGCTGCATTTTTAAGATCCCATACACTATTGCTAGTGCTTTCTGTGAAGTGTTGCCATTGGGATCACGTCCTTCCTGTGCCCAGCACTCCACTTTTTGTGTAACATTACAATGTGGTTTGGTTTCCTTCGTGCTGCAAAGGACCAAAAAGCCCTGCTCTTCCTCGACCAGATACTGCTGCAGGTGAGTGCCTCAAAACTTGACTCAACCTCGCTAAGCAATGTTGTATCGAGAGAAGTTTTAGAAAACAGATTGATACTCAGATTTGTCGATTTGTATTTGTCCCTTAAAACCAAACTTTGTGCAGAGCTTCCTTGTGTTTGTAGGGAGTGATATGGGGTGTGATTATCTGTCTCTGTCTGTCTACAATAATCCTGTGTTATGTGTTAATGCCGTGATACAAAATAAGCCTGTCTCAGGGTGGAGGACAGGGTTTGGTTGCGTAGCCTAGCGGCAACTTGGCCTGTCTTCACCTGACCCATTTGTATGGTCTCTGTGTTTGTTTAGCTGAATCCCTCTGTCACAGTAAAGGTGTGTGTGGTTAGATGGGTTGACTTACGTTTGGTGGCTGTACAGTGAAGTATTACACCGAAGCGGATATCGAAGTGGCGTGGGAACACATTTGCAGACTCTGAGAGTAGCTCTGCAAGAGAATAGTGAAAGAGGAGGTGTGTGCTTGCAAGCTGTTTGGTAAGCATTTGGCTCATAGAACAAGGCCTGCCTCTCTTCCAGATCTCCCGCAGCTCAGGAATGACTGAGTCATCGTTTATAATGAAGTCAGCCATAGGGAATTTGGTCTGTCATAGGTTGGGATTGATTTTCAGTGTACCAATGTGTTATTTAGTACAGTAGTTATTGTTTTTCATTACCTTGATGCTTCTAGCTCCCTTAGTGCTCCTGCTATTTGTTATTACATTACAATCACCAGGTGTTAATGTTGTGGGTGGTCCGTGTGTTACCACCAAGTAGGCTCATGATGAATACAGAGCCATACAAACGTGTTTTTTTGTGTGTGTGTGACTAACGTGACTGGTTATCTGTCTTAACTTTCTCAGGTCGAGGTCAGGCAGCAGCAGGAGCTCCTGGACCTGGAGGTGCTTCAAGGCCGGTGAGATTATTCATGTGGTTAACGATTAACAAAAGACTATTCCAATTTTTACCCAACTTCTTAATTTTATATTCACTCTTCATTCTCCAGAATATCCCTCCTCGAGCAGGCGTGATCAGCATGCCCCCTCAGTCTCGCCCATCTCCTCCATCTCACCCTGGAGCACCAAGACCTGTCCCAGAAGTACATCCCGGAGCCCCTCGCCCCATTTCAGACACTCACCCTGGAGCTCCACGACCTGTGCCCACTGCCCAGGCTAAATCCACTGAATTGCCCCTTGGTACGAAAATATTTTTTTCTTTTTTACAAAGGATATTATTCTACAGTATATTATCAACACTTTAATGTTATTCTCGGTTTTCTCCCTCAGGTCCTCCACCTGGTACAGCACCCCCTGCTGTGAGACCTCAGGTTCCAGTACCGATGCAGCCTCAACCTACTGCCCTTTCAGCTCAGTCCCAACTTCCACCACCAATGCAGCCCACACTTCCAGCTCCTCTCCAGCCACAGCAAGCTGCTGCTCCTGCTCCTGTTGCTGCTACTACTACCGGGCCTCCACAGGCTCTAGCCTCTCCTAAACCACCTCCACGTTCCCGCTCTTCTCATGCTCTACCACCTGATGCTGCCAAATCTGAGACAGCCCCGGCTGCACAGGTTGGTGTCAGCCTTCTTTCTATTAAATTATTTGAATGTCAGCAACTAAAACAAAGAACACTACTATAATGTAATTTGTCTTACTGAGTTCATTGAAATGTTTGTGCTTGCATATAATTAATCCATGTATTAAGATCCCTGCACAAATTCAAATTATAGACAAGATAATAGATGCTAAATTATGACAACCTTAGGCAGATGGGCTGTGACAACAGGAAAAAAAGGACTTCTTTCTGCTCTTTTGTCTCACCTGAGATGAGCTTAGTTGTCTGTGTTGTTTTTCCTGCTTTTATCTCTCTCTGATACATTTGTCTCTCTCTCACAAGCTGGAGAAGCCCTCAGGGTGACAGGTACTTCATGTTAAACCACCTCTTTGTCTCATCCTCCATAGCACAACAGTTCTCTGCTCTGATGTTATTACCTCTCACACATTACACCCAGTAACCTCCTATTCTCTCATTTCGTAATTTATTTCTTTCCTTCTACATCCTCCAAGTTAATTTAACCAGTTTTACTGCAAGGTCATTTATCATTTTGTGTTAGGACCACAAAATGAAGCATTATTTGTTTTGTTTTTTTGTTGTTTTTTTTGTCAATCCAGAAATGACTTAAAGACAGATTAAAATGTTATTTTTGTCAATAATTGTTGTTGACCATTTTTCCCTCACTAGTCGTTTCATATCTGCTCTCTGCTCTTCAGGTCTTTTAAGTGAGCACATATGCAATGGCCTCATAATTTGGTTTGGCATTTTGTTTCATTTGTATTATTTCCTTTCTTTGTGTTAGAGATAGTGATTGTATGTGGTTTGTAATATACACATCAGTGGTTAGCAGTAGTGACTGTACTAAGCTAAACGTAAAACATACATTTTATGTTGGCCATGTTAAAGGTACCCTGTGGAGTTATTGATCATTAGTGGCATTATAGATCAGTTTTGATTGGTTCCCCCTTCTGCTGACTGCAGAGGGTGATGGTTCATATGTGTAGCGCATGCAAGCACATGCCAGACTGACACTGATTAACAGTCAGTGGTAGTAATTCATCAAGGTGTGTAGCAATGTAGCACCAAAGAAGAAGAATCAGCATTGTTGTCCAACAGTGTCAAGGAATGTGACTTCAATTTCTAGTGGCTGTCAGTGTACTAACACTAAAACAGGTAACGCACTGTAACAGTGTGTTATGGAAATGCATACAACAGCAAGCATGAACAAAGCTGGAGAAAGATAACAGAAAATTTTGATTATTTTGTATAGACAAGAAAGAAAGCTACATGTGTGTATGGTTTGGTAAATGATCTGTAGCTGTTTTCTAATTGAGTTATATACACTGTATGTGTTACAGTTTGATGTAGGCTAATCTTATGTAAACATTATTTGTAGGCACAGCAGTTGTTTTAGTGTTATGGGGATATTGCATATTGTTTATGAGTATTATGAATAATTACCTGTTAACTTGAGTGGTGGTGTGGGAAGAAATTGTTGTGCTGTTTCTGCATTGAATGTTCTGTAGCGCCTACCAGAGGAAGCTAGAGTACCTGAAGAAAACGGAATATAATGTATAACTTTGTTTATGATAAAGCTCCACAGGGTGTCTTATAACTTTGTTTGGAGTTAAAGCACATACACTGTAAAAAGATTGTTAAACACTCTTGTTAAATTAGGTATAAATTAAATTAAGTTCATATGGTTCAGATTTCAGTTTTTCAGTTTCAGTGTTTGTTTTGACAGATTAATGCTATTTTCTTTCTCTTGTTCCTCTGTAGACGAATGGACTGAACGGAATCCAGACAGAAGCACAATGGAAGCCCAACCCCTTTGACATACTTGCATCTGACGTCTTGTCGTCTTCCTCCTCCTGGTACACCACCCAGTCTCTGACCAGAGGCTCCTCTCTGAGTAGTTCCCCCTCTGTTCCTCCGTCTACGTTTTCCTCCAGCACTCTCCCTGCATCCTTTTCTCAACAGTCCTCTGCTCTGTCAGACCTGCAGATTTTTGATTCATCCTCCTCTTCCTCACTCTCCACTCCGTCTCCATTCACATCCTCCCTGCTACCACCCCCACCAGTCCCATCTCGTAGTCGCTCACAGGAGACACTACGTGCCTCCCCTAGCCCACTCCTCGCTGACCCACTTCCTACCCGACCCAGCAGCACCAATCCCTTCACAGGCCCGGTCCTACAGCAGAATCAGCAGCGCCGCTCACTCACACCAGACTTCAGCATCCAGCGTCCAGCCCCAAATTTAAACCTTCAGAGGACCATGTGTGCTCTTACTCAGCCACTCATCCCGACCCCCGCTCCACCAGCGATGTCAGCCCCACCAGCAGCTGCACCCACCTCCCAGCTCCAAAGGACCACGTCCCTGTTTGGACCATCATCCACTCTCAGTCCTACTCCTGCACTTCTGCTCCCCCTCACTGCTGACCTGTCATCTGCTCCTCCTTTGCCTGTGGCACAGCCCTCATCTACTCCATTAGGCGCTGCACCTCGATGCAAGCTGCCTCCCCCAGGAGGGAAACCAACCCAGCAATGGGTCACTTTTGATGATAATTTGGTTTTTCCAGCTCCAACCAAAATACCACAGATCCCTGTCTTCCCTTCCAATCCTGTAGTTTCCCAAACTCAAACTTCCCACTCTTTGTTTAACTCTGAACCCGACTGGTTATCTCCGGCCCCTTTAGCATTTCCGAACCTCCCTCCTCCCATCGCACCTAGAACTGTAACCAGTAACCCAAAACTCCCAGAGAGACCCGGTGATGAATGCTTCTTCTTTAGGGAGTCGACAGAAAGATAGGATCATTCTTAACATGTAAAGTGCATATCCAGATATGTATAAATCTATAATAAACGTGTAGTGCGTGTGTGTGCGCGCGCGCCTGTGCGTGTAGAAGAATCAGTATTTAAGTATAGACCAGTGCCCCTCACAGGAAGGAATTTCTATCCCAAGCAAGATGAAGAGTGTAGGAGCCTTAACGCGTGTTCTTACCACTAACTTACGACAGATATATTGCTTGTTCCCTGATACTTATTTTAATTTGAATCGTTCTGATATTTTTATTTATGGCAGCAAACGTGTCCGTGTCTACAGTATATAATTATACAAAGTATGTCTATACGCACAAATTATGTTTCCTGTGCAATATCAAGACATGTTTGTGTGGCCATGTAGCATGCTGCATTCGCATGGTTTCACCTAAGTCAGTGTTACCTTTGCATTTGCTACATTTGCTAACACACCGTGGTTCATATCCCTTATCATGACTGGGTACATGGTAATGGTCTGCTTTCTCGGTTTACTCATGTAGTAGAAGGCTATGCACTGCAGGTTTTACATTTTCCCCCTACTTGCGCCGCTGACTATAGCAGTTAGATTACTTTGACTTGTAAAGAATTTTCAGGTTTTCTTGTGTCTGTGGTGCAAATTTAAAAATCAAAATAGTTTATTTTATTATGAATGTACTTTATTTTGAGTTTTGTCTTTGCCTCCTTGTGACAACAGTTTCAGTCAGACTATTCACTGCTGCAGGGCTAATATTCTGTAATATCTCATTCACTTGATAGACATTTTTTCTCTGTTTGGTCATCATTCTTTGTCTGTGGGCTGATATGATTGGCTAAATATATTTTGTAGCTCTATATCAACACATATACATAGTGATTATGTATAAATGTACGTTTTCAACATGAAAACTAAAGGCTAAATATCCTCATGTGTGTTAGTGATGAGTGTATCAGTGGTTTGCACAATGTAACTGATATGCACTGAGATGCCGTCTTGGTTGTATTCTTGCTGATGGCAGAAAACGAGCGGATGAGAGAGCTTTTTGACCTCTAGTATTTTGATCCTTCTTGATTTATCCAAAGCATCAAACAATACTATTGAAAATTCAGAGAATGTGGCGCACGTGTGTATACTTCTGTTACCCATAAGTACGAAGATGTGATCCAGGTCTGTGGACATGGCAAAAAGTGCATGCCATGCACAATAATAATAAGAGGGCACATTTTTCTTAAACTTTTGTTTACTGCAAAAGTCCTGTTTTTAATTTTTAAGCATTTACTCTAAAATTTGTTGTTGATACTGTAGTGTGATTTGTTACGTGTGTGTGTGTGTGTGTGTGTGTGTGTGTGTGTGTGTGTGTGTGTGTGTGTACAGAGTTAATAGTGGACTATCAGAGCTTTACCCCCTAATACATCTTACATACACAGTGTATTTGCTTACAGGTTCTGAGTTTAAAGGTTCATATCTTACAGCTACTGTATTCACTCATTCTTGGCTATAAATGTTTGCATTCTTTATCCTCCCTCGGGCTATGGAGAGGCATCACTGTATGCAAAAGTGTTAATACAAGACCGAGGACCTTATCACATCATCTAAGTGAGAATCTTCTATGGCAGCATCAATGGAAGACTATTCTAAAATGAAAATACAACCTCAACTATGCTGTATGCTTGGACTCAAATTTATCACCGTATAACAGTTCCAATTGATTGCTTGTTGTCTCTCCAATGCATCTTGTATCTAACCCATAGCTGTTTCCTCTCTTTGAGAGTAATTGTTACTGAGCCTTGCAGACTTGTTAAACAATCTTGAGGTGTGTGTGTGCTGTTTTTTTGTCAGAGGTGATGTGTCAGTATTTCTTCCTGTACTACCTACTTCATTTATTCACTGCGGTGAGTTGTTCTACGGTAGGTCAGGATCAGTGTTGCGACTGATGACGAGCAATAGTTTTGCTAAAGGATCAGTGAGAGTCCATTCCTCCCTAATATGACCGTTGCCAGCTGTTGTAGTCTAAGCAGTTTCTCCCCAACCTTTGGAAAATGTGGAAACGCAGTTTGATGGTACACAGACGTTAAAATACATGACAGAAGAACGTACCCACTAAATATTGCTTCTGTGCTCTGTTTAATCACGTAAAGTAGTAATAATAATAATCTTCATTCACTGCACTGAAGGCAGGATCTGTCTACAGTGTGTAAGCAGGTTTAACAGGTTGCCTTTAGTTACGTGTCAGTGTCATCTCTAAAATGCATTTATTGTGTTATCAATCGTGTGCAGTAGATTCTGTATAACTATAACAGTAGTTGACTAGCCAGCGCTTTGTGTCATGCCATGTTCAAGATGAGATTTTATAGGAAACAAATTGCTCCTTTTGTGAGGTTGATGTCCCTTTTTATGGCTATAATCCATAGTAAATAAAAGTCTATGTTGTTGAACATATTCTGTACGTATTAAAGAGAAAATACAGAGCTGCGATTCATGTTAATATTCAATATTCCATATTTTGCAGATTGCACATTTATGGATAAAGCAGTTTATGTTGTATGTATGCAAAAATAAATGTATGTTGATCTGAGTGTTGGTGGTTTTTATTTTAATTGCAGACTAGAGCTTTATTGCACAACATAAAGATTACAGTCTTACCTGTAAATTGAGCATGCTATAGTCTAAATTCCGTTGCACTTTATTATTCAGTTGTTAATTTGTTGGAGACATTTGTTTCTACATAAATGTTTTGTATGCATGCATGTTAATTACATCGATCTAACATCAGTCTTCCAACTGTAGTTTTGTTATAATTTCTTAAATAACATGCATTTGGTGGGGTTTATTTTTAGCTGCAGATTAATATGCATATTTATACACATATGGTGCACTAGTGAGTGGCCATATATATGCTAATTAGGGAACATAACACTCAGTGCATGTTCCAGTGTCAATGTTTGGACAACAATGAAAACATGCACACGCAATAAGAAGAAAAACTACATAAAGAACACCAGCCCACTTATAGCTTTACTGTGATACTTTAATTTGTGGGGTAATTGTTGCACACAGATAATCTGTCTATCACTCTGTCGACACTGGCGAATAATATTTATACCTATGTTTGAATATTGATTTTCTGCCATCTTTTCAGTTTTTTTCCCTCTCGTCTATTTCCATTATGTACCGTTAGAGGGCAGTAACACTGGCTGAATTAATCGAACCTGCCGTAAAAACACCACAAGAAGAAGAAGGTCGACACGACGACCGCAATAATACTAGCTAGTAATGTCAACAACGTGTCTGGTTAGTTCAGTTTGAGCAGCGTAACGCTGTCTTGTGTTGTTGTTTCACGGTAAATGTACACATATTTCTTTATTTTCAATCACTGTAGAGAAATGTGCTCATTAACACGCTGAGGTAGTAAACGTTGAAACCTATAGCAGCTAGCTAACTAGCTAACAGCTAAGTCACAACTTTGTGGACGCGTCCGAGTCCGACCGTTGCTATGGTTACACTGCTACACGACAGACAGGACAAAAGGCGGTCGTAGTTTCATTCATAACCAAACTTCAGTTCAATAATCGTCTATTTTAGCAGGTAAACAGGTGGTGAACTACTTTGCAAGATGGTGCAGCTGCACGTTAAGCGTGGAGACGAAAGCCAGTTTCTTTTCAACACCTCTGTGGACGCGCCTGTGGAGACGGTGATCCATCAAATTACAGGAATTTACAACGGGAGACTAAAAGTGGACAGATTATGTTCAGGTACACACTATGTATGGAAGAGAAACTTCAGCAGGCTAAACTCAAAACTTCTTTGTTTACTGCTGTGTAAACTGCAGTAACCAGAAAGTGCTTTGAGCAGAATGGGTGTGGGTGATTTTTTTTTCTAAAGGTAAATTTCTTAGTATTTTACCTTTACTCCAAATTTTAGTAAAAAAGGTCTTTAGTATGTTAAGAATGCATTGATATAGCTATTTTTGTACCCTCAGAAATCCCAGAACTTGCAGACCATGGCATCACATTGCCTCCCAACATGCAAGGGCTTACAGAGGAGCAGATTGTGGAGCTGAAACTTAGAGATGAATGGGAAGAGAAGTGTGTGCCCAGCGGAGGGCCAATATTTAGAAAGGATGAGATTGGGAGGAGGAATGGACATGGTAAGAGTCTACTCTTTCACTTGATTTCTACTAGATTTCACTTGAATGTTTTCTAAGAATAAGTTAGTGAGTAAATCAAAGTCTTTTATTTGTATTTTTGTCAGATAAATAAAGGTTCAAGTGAACTGATAAATCACAGAAATTAGTTTTTTAAAGCATCTTAGTGCATCCTTACTGTGGGGTAAAACACACTGCTATAAACGTGTTATCTCAGGCAGTAAAGAAAAAGAATAGATTTTGGTCATCTCACCCATCTCTTTGCTTTCTACCAGCTCCAAATGATAAAATGAAAGAGGTGTTGATGAGAACAGTTGAGGAGGCAAAGGCACTTGTCTCTAAAGTGAGTATAGAGCTACATCTTAAATGATTTTCTTCCCCAAGGGTTGAATTTTTTGAATTAACTTTGTGTTTGTCTTTATTCTTTAGAAACAAGTTCAAGCTAACGTCTGTGTCACCATGGAGATTGTAAAAGAGGCCCTAGATCAGCTGAGAGGGGCGGTCATGATTGTATACCCTATGGGACTACCTCCTCATGACCCTGTCACGATGGAGTTTGATGACCGGGAAGACCTTTCAGGAACACAAGTAAACAGTTGATCTTGTTTCAGTGAATTTATACTTGTTTATACTTTGGGATAATTGAAACTGAAATCCATGATGACATAATTGTCTCCTTGATCATTTCTTTCATGACCTTTCTCTCTCATTGCTCTGCATCTGTCCCATTCATCTGTCTCCTTGCCTCAGGCATCTCTGCAGGTGATCACAGAGGATGAGTGCCAGCTATGGTGGGCTGCCAAAGAGATACAGAGAGGGAAGAAATTGCAGGACTACATTGGTAAAAATGAAAAAACAAAGCTTGTGGTGAAAATCCAGAAGGTGAGAGCCATTTTAGCCAATCTGAAGCAAGTATCTCTGATGGCATTGTATTAGTTTTTTAAGTGAAATTTTAATGATTTTGAGAACTCCTGTCCTCCATTTTTCACTGTTCCATTCAGAAAGGGCAGGGAGCACCAGCAAGGGAACCTCTGATCACAGATGAGCAACAGAAACAGATGATGATGCATTGCTATAGGAGGCAGGAGGAGCTCAAGGTGAGGAAAAGCTAAGCACATTTTTACAATCATGCTCCTGTTTGTGCTGTATGTGCCTTTCTAACTTTCTCCTGGTGGCATTTTTAGAAACTAGAGGAGGCAGATGATGATAGCTACCTGGACTCAGAGTGGTCAGACAGACAAGCCCTCAAAAAGAAGTTTCAAGGCCTCACCAACATTAAATGGGGCCCAAGATAAAGACCTTTACCTGTTTGGTACCCACCTTGGAGCTGCTGATCCGACCTGATTCTTTACACTTCTATATGCAAGTAGCTATGGTGCCTTATCATTACCCTGAAACCTGTTTACATTTGGTGTTATCATAGAAAAAAATTAAAATAGCAGATATTCATATGAGTAAGGTATATGTAGAAATATGCTGAATAAGTTTCAGGACAAGCACCTGGTGTTTATCTGTAACCAAATTGAAACATGAAGAATTCAACTGCAAACAAAACATGAAACAAGTGATGATATCACATGAAGGCTGACATAATTATAAGTCTGGTTTATTTTAAATTAAATCTCCTCCCTGGATTGATTTTGATTATTATTACTGTGTCGTAAATGTATATTTTTATTAAAGCTGTGCACACATAATTAATGTTGTAAAATAACTGCACGTTGTGACAGTCTGTAAAGTATCAAATACAATTTGTGACACACAATATTTAGACATTTTCAAGCAATGGTGTGTTAATGTTCAGAAGTGTGATTCAACTGGAGCATAGTTTGACATCCCTTGGAGGGCAAGGACAAGGATGCTACACCTTTCCTCTCTTTGTCTGCTGTCAGTGGCACACGCATATCTCTGAGAGTCCAACTTGTTCTGAGGCAGGACATTGCCACATAGTAGATGGTTGTTCCAACTTTTGTCCCAGCAGGGATGAGGAAGTTAGTAGAGTTCATTTTGAGAGCGTTTTATTCACTGGTGGGGTCAACTGTGTGGAACTACTGACAGAGCTGATGGAGTGATTCAGAGAGGTGTGGCTAGAATACTGCATGTTAAACAAACAGCCTAGATATAATGTGTGGATTTAAAGGATAATCCCACTTTTGTACATTCAATTCAAATGGCTCTGTGATCAGTTGTGGCAGATGAAATTGGAATGCATACTTTGGGTATGTGTTATGAACAGCTGCCTGTTTTAATAACCACTTCTGTAGTTATACTGTAGGGTAAACATTATGGTGTTCCTCTTATCCCAGACATGAGAAACCACTTTTGACTGTTTTAAAAAAAAAAAAAACATTTCTACCAGTTAGGAAAGTTGACACAAAAATGTCATTAATTCCCTTCAGTTTTTAAAACCCTAAGGGAGTTTGAAGATGAGAGCAACAGTTTCCAGTAAAAAAGCTGTTGGTATTACAACAGATCCTGTGCCCTGACATGTTCTTTGGTTTATAGTGATTTATCACACATCACATTTGCTTATATAGCTGTTATGCGATTTCTTGATAATGAATTAGTAGAGTATTCATGAATTAAAGTGGAAACCTTGTGACGTCTGTCGAGACCAGTGATTTTACCTTTTTTCTGTGACCTTAAAAGAATACTGCAGTTCAAGTTTTATTTGGTGGATCCTTTAAGAAAATGGCTAGTGCTGCAGTGTTAACACAAACATTCTTCACAAACTGAATGCCTGCCAAAAAAAAGAAAAACACACAACAAGATGCTTTGACTTGTCAGTTGTCAATGGTTGGGAGAAGTCATGACGGTGCTGTACAGCATCCAGGTGTCACTGAACTCCCAGTCACATAGGCGTTCATCCAGATCTCCTGTATGATCATCTCTCTGCGCTCAATCCTCTCTGCCCGCTCAGCTGCCTCGCTCATATAAGTCACTTCCTCCCAGCCGCATATTGCCTTCCTCTCTGCACCTGTGATCAAAGAGCTTCCTGTTCCCTCTTCGTCGTCATTGTCATCTTCTTCAGTGTCATCCTCTTCCTCATCATCTTCATTCTCTGCCTGGCACATAACAGTCTGGCTATGAGAAATGGGTGCGAGTCTGTGGTTTCCGCACCCTCTGCAGGTCACTCGGACTGACACAGCCAGCAGCGTGAGAAGGAGACCAACACACACGCTGGACGTGAACAGCAGCGCTGCCATCTCTGGATGTTCTGTGTAAGAAATTAAAGAAAATAGATGTAATAAATCATGTTTCAGATGTCTGTGTGCACTCATGAGCGCATGAATGCATGTGAATAATGTTTACCTTTGATATAGGCATAGGTCAGGAGAGAATTGCTCATCATAGCTCCCGAGTTGTCTGGGTTTCTTGACTCTTTTAGATCTGTAGTAGAAAATCTAAATTATAATGTGGCAATATAAGGCAATAATAATCTGGATATGCAACAAATCACATGGTGCCATTACCCTTTTCTGTGCTTGCAACAGGAGATGAGGTGGAGGTGAATATGCTTGGGTCTGCCTCCCTTAGTAAAGTTTGTGGTACTATTGGGAAACAAGACACAAGAAAGTAACATTCTAAAATCACGAGTACTTTCTGTCCATTTGTACTAATATCCGGTGTACAAGGTTAGCGCATGCTGATTTATCTTAGATGGAGAAAACAGGGAGGAAAACACCAAATTATGATGCATGACCAGGGCTGCTGGGTGACCTCACTGGCAGTTGCTGCAATCACAGGAAGTTTACCAGGATGTCAGCCTTAACCCGGAGATCTGAGTTCAGTACTATTCACTGCTACTGTGATTCGATAAGAACAGCTGATGGCTGGAATCAGCAGATAAGAATCCACTGAAGGAAGCTTCAAATGTTCACTGTAGGAACCTTCACATAATGAACAGAGAAGAAACAAAAACGCACACGACATGGGCTATCCATAATATCATGGAAGCCTAATCCCATTTTAAAACCCCTCACAAATTTATCACCAGGCTTGTCATAGTATTTTGTGAATGTGGACACACAAGAGTCCTACCACAAGAATAGACCACAGCGAGGTACTTCCTGGTTCCTGGAAAGCAGGGGTCGCTAAAAGTCTGGTTGCTGACAGCAACAACACACTTCTGTTTGCTGTAGCAGGACTTGGATACCAAGTGTAGAGCCTCATAGTTCAGACAATCTGTAAGAAGCAGAAAAGAGAAACCTAGGAGACATCTTCTGTGACTGTGTGTCTAATGTTGATTGAACTCTAGGGAAAAACTGATATCAGTGTTATGCAGGAGGTTGGTTGTAGTGTAACTACAATGAAATCACCTTTTTGGCAGCCACTCTGATGCTTTCCAGTAAAGCAAATAGTTAACTCTACAGCTATGTTAATTATCTCCAAATGTTTTGTTTGTTCCTCTAAAGCATTCAATGGCGAGATAAGTTACTCTAAAGCATTGTGTCATATCAGTGTAAAATAAGTTTACTTCAATAGGATCGTGTTATTTGATATCAGAGGCACTTTGATATTTCTCTGTTTGGTGTGAAATGCTAACAAATAACAGTAAAACATGAATAGTCTTTATGTCAAACAAGAAATTTTCAGGTGTGATAGCAGGAAAAAAACACAGGTGTAGTCAACAACATTACCAATGGCAGGAGAACACAAATGTAATGCAGCCATTATGTTACTGGTTACCCATGAAGTGCTTTATGTCCTGGCATAGTATTACATGCTGTGAAAAAAAAAGTTTTCTGTAAAGTTTTTAATTATATTTTCATTAATTAAGACCACATGTCCCATAAATCCCCACTGCTTTGTGTTGTAAGTCAATTTTCTGATTTCTGTGAGCAGATTGTAACAGAACATTTACTCACCGTCTGCCACAGACATTTTGACCTGTTATTGTAGGAATCACAGTTGTAAAGAGTACAGCTATAAAGATAATACAATTATAAACAATGAAATCAGGGAAGAATTCGATTTAGCTTTTTTTCCATCGTGCATATTAGCTCATTCTGAAACTGTCATGGGCCACTGGGATGCTTGAATATAACAGAGCCTGCATTAATGTTCTTATTAACACCTGTGCTGTTTCCACTCTCACAGTTTAACTGTTAAATGTCCAGACTGTGTCTGAAAATCACTCTCATTTACTCATTCACTTCCCTTTATATAACAGATACTGAGTAGTTTACTCGATATTAAGCAGTATATTTATATTTCAGAAAAGTAGTGTACATAGGATGGACACTTCTTTGTGCTGTGGGAATTTTTGAGATATAAAATGCATATTTACACAATACAATCAAATAAAATTGATCAATATACTAAATAGGGAGAGCTCCTCTCCTCTTTTTTGTGCCACAAAGCTACTCCATAATTCCTGCATAATATTACTTTATCAGACATAATGCAAATTACCACAAATTTTTCTTTTTAAATTAGTTTAACTTGTCCCCACTGATTAATTTCTTGACTGTATTAAAATCTAGAGTAATTTCTCTACCTAGAGCGCTAAATTAAAATACATTTTCGCTGTAACCTATACAGGACAAATGATATATGTCTATTTGTCTTCGCTTGATAGTAGTAAATTCCTTTTAGTTACCACCATACATAAAAACTGAATTTCCCGTTGACTCACCAAATGGGGGTGGTCTTGTCAGGTGTGAGGGGCAGGTGTCAGTCTGGTCCAGACTTCTCCCATAGACAGCTGCATAGATGTTCAGCACCCTGGGGGACTTACAGCGCAGGACCATGGTCTCCCCGTCACATGACACATGTCTTTTGTGTTCAGCTAAATGAGGGGGAAAAGACTTAGGTGTGATTTTTGTGTGTGGCTGTAAGTGTGCCAGTAAATGTGTGAAATAAATTTTAAAATGAAATAATAAAAAATGGTTGTTAACAAGAAGGAACATGTGGGAATTGACATACTGAACTCACTGGGTTTACACTTGTAGGTGACATGGAGGTATTTGGCAGTGCCAGGACAGGGGTCCTTGCCAAACAGCAGGTGGTTGACAGGCAACTGGCAATCTCTGTGGCTCTGACACTCAGACAGCAGCTTCTGCACAGCAAACACCAGGGTGAGTACATTCATCAGTACACAGGATGTGAAGTTAGACACCACAGTGAGCACAGTGCACTTAAAGACAACCAAATCAGATGCAAAAAGAATGACAAATGGAATGCAATTGGTGCACCTTTGATTCATCTACATGACCAATATACAGTATATTGATCATGTAGATGAATAAGGGTGGTATATTGACTTGTAATGCTATCAAACACAACAATAAATAAGCTGAAACAGGTAGACAATTCTTAACTGACCCAGTAATAGTGAAAAGTGCCGTATACCCTATACAGAACATGCACCTGCAGAGCAGTAAAAGCTGAACAGCTGTGGTTGTGGGCTCTGAGAGGGTCTGGGTCTGCTCTGCACAGCCGCGCCCCACTGCTCCCGTAGAAGGCCGACTGGATGGAGATGGTGGAGTGACGTGGACAGTGAAGTCGCATATGCTGCCCGTCACATGCATGAGCAGAGTGACTGGTGATGATCCTGGACAGGTAGTCTGTAACAGGAAAAGTTTGGGTTAGGCTGTAATGCACATGAAGATAGAGCATACAGGTGCATAAAATCTATTTCATAACTGTCTAAAGGAGTTTTTGTTTTCAGGGCGCACAGAAAGTCCACTCAAAAAGAGGCAAACAAAAGATTTTAAGATTAAAGCAACTTCCACTGCATCTGTGTTTTCGGATCAGACTGTTTGGCCTCTTTGGAGCTCTCTTTAGTTGTCTCATGTTGCCTTGAAAACTCACCCATCAAAGTTCCTGGGAGGCAAATTCTGCCAACTGGAATTCAACCCAGTATGAGCAACCATTGTTGCATGGTGTGTGGTTACGTTCGATTCAAAGGTGAGACGTAAGACTCAAGACAACACTGAGTTAGGAGATTGGTGCTGGTCTGATCTCTACGTCCAGTGTAAACTTATTTTTATTTGGCACTTTATGTATGCTGCATAAAAGAAAAGAAAATTACAATGACAAAATCCTTTCACATTATCCCTTCTAAGAGAGGTGTGCAGTTCAATGCCAAATGTCAAAATGGGAAACTGGCAATGTAAAAAAAGAGTAGACCACCTTATCTATTACACCATGCATCATGTGTAGAAAAGTTATTATTACACTACTTACATGCAGTTTCACATCAACACTCGTGGGATCAATTTAATTCATATTTTAATTCAAACCCACTAGATTAATATACCTCCTCCTCCTCTAACCACATCACTATAATCTTACTTGAGAAGTCAGCCAGTGCATCCATGCGTCTGGTCCACAGGAGCAACGTCAGGTAGAAGAGGCTGTGGCTCCAGTCTAGTCCGTGGCAAGGACGCGTCAAGCTCATGACTCGCATCCCCTGTTTCTGAGATCATATAAAAGACACTTGACACTTAAAATTTCACTGCAGGCTTACAGGATTTAATAATAAGAAGAAGCCACACAAACAAAGTAAAACGAGTCCACCTGTCCGCGATGAGAAGCCTCATCTCTTCGTAGCCTTCGAACTGAACCGTGGTGTCTCAGAAGAAGTCGCTCCTTCATCCATGTGTTTCTCCTGACAGAAAATGTCACCACGCAGACAATGAAACACAAAGCAGCGCCTGTTTGGTGCCTAATAAGCGCAGAGCCTGCAGTAATGGACCACAGAGGAGGTACGGAATAGCAGCTGCGCAACAAGTTGCTCTAAAGTGACGGACGAGGTGAATAATCCGACGCTGGGTGGTACTCTCAGTGCCACTTTCCCACTATCTAACTCCGCGGATTTGTGAATGGATGCATGTGGAAACTGAAAGCGATGTACAGTAACAGCTGAGTGGGAATTATAGTGTGGGCGTGGCAGATACAACTATTTTAAAGAGGAGAGGGGCGACACATTCACTGCCGTGACGCACTGTCAGAGGTTTTCTTTTTTTCCTCTACGATGAGCCACATCCTCACTTTGTAGTCTTTCATTCTGCGAATCCTACTTTTATTTCTTTCCTTCCTGCTGCTATAACCTAAAAGTCGTATAAAAGTATGAATAAAAATTGAATATGTGTAATGTAAGAATCTCTGTCTAGAATCTACTTCATTTTAACATTTGCAGATAACCTATATAAAACTTGTTTAAAATATTTTTTAGGCTTGCTGTATTTGTTCTTTATTTGTCTGATTTAAATTCATATTTGTCACACTGTGTGATATGCAAATACAAATGCAAAATGAATAATGGATACATAACACAGATGTGAAAATTCAAATAGAAAAAGCTTGAGGGGACCTGACGTGCTTCTGGCAGAAGAAGACATGTCAACAACAAATCATGTCAAAAACAGACAAGTTATTTCATTTTTAATCCACAAAGATCAAGTTTCAAGTGAATGATGTTTTGACTGTTGATGCCTTAACCATGGTGCCTTTGAATGAAGCAGGGGGCCTACTGGGTAAACTGCTCCCCAGCCCACATCCATGACCCACTCCATGGTAACCAGTCAGTTTCCATGTCAGACGTACAACACTCACTCTGACAGAGATGTTGGGTTCTCCATGTTTGTCTCCACAGGGAAGAGGGGGGGCTGGCAGGGAGAGCATCAGGGGTGATATTTTGCATACAAACTGGAAACAGGCCCCCAAGTTGGTTACAGTCTCTGCGCTTTAGCTGCAGGCACCCAGGGAGTGGCTCCAAAACCCCCTTTATGTGCCGATATCCCTCCAAAGCCTGTGGAATTTTGTTGTGAAACTCAAAGTGTTTCCTGCACTTTGTTTTTAAATGTATATGTCAAACAAGAAGTAAGAATCGCACTTGAGCAAATATGTCTTGAGCAAATATACTCATAACGTGCTAAATTTGTTTTAATAGTGAAAAAGCTTCTTATTCTGGTTTATTCCTATTATTTATTCATGTTGATTATTAAATTACAGTGACTAGAAAATAACGCAAGACAAAACACTTGATTAGAGTTAATAATCTTTAGTAATAAACAGGAAAAGGCAGAGATAAAGACAGTTGGTCCGAAGATCTCGACTGAAGTTTTCTCCTGACAGTCAAGTGATTGGTTTGGGATGGTCAGAATTGTAGAAGCTATACTGAAAAACCAAAAAACATTAGCTTAATCTTAGGATTATGTCAGACTGCTTCTGTGGATGCACAACTTAGGTTCCAAAGACAGAATTATTCCCAGAACAAAGGCAGATTTTATTTTGCAGACACATACGACATACTGTGTAGAGTTACAGTAAAGATTTGGCCTTCACTTGAAATCCACATTCATCTCTAGTTGCGAATCAAGTGCAGCCTGTAATTGACAAAACAAAATCACATTAAAATAAAATTTACGCAATAAACCTTGTTGTTGTTCGTTATTTAACAAAATGTAAGAATCTCACCAATTCTCTTTTTGCTTCTTCTACTTTCACTTGAGCAAGTGATGGACTCTGTTGTGGTCAAGAATGTGAACAAATTTAATAAAGCTAAACACAACACAGTAAATTTGTTTCTAAAACTCCAAAGATGGTTCAGTTGAATGAAATGAATGTCAAATGTATGTAGGCTTTTACTAGACAGACAAACCGAAAACAAACTTACTGGGCTTAGGTCCATGTAAGGCTCCAATTTCTTTTTCAAAGGAACTATTTCTTGTTTCAGTGCGTTGACTTCCTGCAGAGAGAAAAATAAGATGACACATTTTAAACCTTGGACGCGCAGTTTTACGTTTTCATTTCCATGGCAATGACTGTGGCACACGTAAAAGCCAAAATACCTCAGAGAGCTGCACAACAGCCTGGTGAGTAATAGACTTGTCCATGTTCCTGGCTACAAGTTGAGCCTGTAGGATTGATAAAACAGATTAAAACAGGCAACCAAGCGCTACACAAGAGCTCCATCATGGCTACTGCTGCGTAAATGATACAAAGGGTGTTAAATGTTGTACCTGTCCACAGCATCACTGCCACAGGGGCTTCATTACTGAGCTCATTATTTATAATACAACATTTTTGGCACTATAAGGTTCTTGTTTCTCCATCGTCTCCTCTTCTCCATCTTTTACCTTTCTAAATTAAGTACTTTTATGCCTTCCGGTGTATGATTCTTTTGGCTTGTGTTGGCTGGGATTTTCTCTTACAGACAGCTGAGGACACCAGTAATTTATGCCTCTTCAAGCTGCATAACAATTTGTCATTAGTGTAATACTGTTCAATATTCTCTCCTAGTCTTCCCACTAAGACATTAATATTTAAAGAGCAGCAGATTGAAAACTAAAGAAAAAAAAAAGTACATTAAATGTGGACAATTTCCACCTCATGATTTTCAGTATCAGTATACTGTACCATGTATCAACAACTTGCATGACGTTAATAACTGTACATACACCAACACCTATCATAGTATAACTAGTACTGTGTCACTACAGATACAGGTAAGACATCACACCATACCTCTGCCCTCTCTCGTCTGATGCTCAGCTCTTTAGCCTTTGCCGTCACAAAATCCATGTTAAGAAGCCTCTCCTCTGCTTTAGCGCTCTCCACTGCCTGAGATTTAACGGTTTTGTTGATATCTCTGAAAAGAAATAAGACAAATGGTTAAAGATGTAGGAAAGCATATGACAGCAAATGGTTTAGGCCTGCTTCTTGGTGGATTTTGGCAAATGCCTACATACAGTATATGACAGCTCAGGGCTGTGTATTTTGCTTTCACTTTAACAACGTTACAAATGTATGCATTCTCTACATCCACGTTCTTACTCTTGTAAGTTGCTCCGCAGCACAAGAGTAGCACCGTGTCTCCTTCTGAGGGCTTTGAGTTCCCTTTCAAGTTTTCTGTTTGACTTCTCTGCTTCCAGAAGTTCGTTGGACAGGTTGTTCACCGCTGGCATAAAACTACACAAGAAATAAAACATCACACTGTTAGCTTTCCGTATCTTTACTTAGAGACACTAATTGCAAAAAAACAGTAAAATAAAATAGACCTAAACAGTACAATGACAGCATACCTGCCCATTGATGTGTCCCTCACTCCAAGCACCATAGCATTGTCCACCAAGGCAGACATGTAGTCAGCAGCAGGCTTTGATAAGCTTGCACAGGACAGGCCAACACCCTGTAGAAGAACATCCTGGAGATGAGCACCTGGAAGGACAAAACACTGTTAAACTCTGTGAAAATACTGTTTACGCAGAGATGTAAATGTATATATTTCTATTTATTTATAGTTTTGTTTGTGTACATAAATTATGTATGTGCACAAAAACTAACTATGTATGATTACAAACACAGCACGTTACAATTTGTTATAGTTCATATAATACTGTCTGATCTGGACAAATTATTTTTCTAATAGGACAACAACCCCAAACATACAGCCAGGGTCATAAGAATTATTTTCAGCGGACACAAACATGTTTTTGTTTGCTCCACTGAAATAAACTGATAAATAGAAAGTACTCAGTTATGAACTGGACTTCTCTTGGGTCAAAGCTAATCCCCTCAGAGCCCACAGTACCCTCACAATAAATACCTGTTTGGTAACACCATGCAACCCACATACAATAAAAAGAACAACCTATATCAAATTACTATTTTGTCTACCACACATCAAAAAACAACAGTGAGCACTGAGAATCTATAAATGTCTTTAAAACACAAACACTACTTTAACTCAGCTACTCACCTTCAGCCTGATACTCTGATGTTTTCTGTTTGATGTCCTCAATAAGGAGAGCCGTTTCACTGCACCGGGCTTCACTGCACTGAGCCAACTGGTACAGTATGTCCACTGTCCTGATGTTGACCTCAAACTGTGGCACTGGCTGATCTCCAAACACTGTGCTGAGCCAGCTGTTCACCTGAGAGGCGACATGAAAGTAGGCGATAAACAAAAAAAGCAGCAACAGTCACTGTTAACTTATAACGTCTTTTTTTTTTTTTGCAAAACAGTCAACTTTACCTTCTTTATCTTTTCACACATGGCGAAAAAAGCAGCAAATCATAAAATAACTAACTTATTAAAGTCGAAAGAAAAAATAACGACAGTATTTAGTTGTGTGACTATTAGGTTTCCCGCCCCCAACTTTATTGAGATCACTTCCTGGTTAGCAGCCAATAGAAACACGAAGTAACTGTCCAATCAATTGATAAAAAAAATTATATTTTTACATTTCTAAATAAAATAAAAACAGCCAAAAACTGGTGAAGAGTTAGCTAAATACGAGCAACGCATTTGCTAAATCTATTAAGTTGATCAACAAAGATTAGCTAAGGTTTAACGAAGTGTATCCGGTTCACGTTTGAAAGATAAAGCTTGTGTCAAGATAGGTATAGTACTGTTAAAGCTGAGTGTGTTGTTTTACATTAAATACGATCGACGTAGACAGGATTTTCTAAGGTAGCTTACTTATAACTAACCTATATATTAACCATATAATAAATTTTTTTTTTCACATTTCAGTTATTGATATTGACCTCTGTAACCATTTATTTAAAGAGGTGGATAAGACGAAAGCGGAAATACACAGAAGTGAAAATATCTCAGGCTCTGCATACTTCAGGGATCTTCGTTTCAACCACCGCCCGCCAAACTTTGAAACAACTTTTTTTGGAGAAGATTTGTAAAAATGGCGTCCAGACAAAAGTCGACAAAAAACCGACAAATGAAGATAAATACCATGAGAGTAAATACAACGTTTGAAACGTCCAGCATAGACTCCACCGCCGTCGAAGAAAAGTTGTTTGGTCAAGTAGAGGAAGACGAGAACGTTGACGACGGACCTGTGGTGTTTATCTGCGGGAAATGCAAGTTACCTGTTGGAGATTCAATGTCCTGGGATGGAAGCGAAGATGGACAAAACCAAATAAGGCTGAAGCGTGAGTTTGGGTTTTTAGCTTGTTCGCTCTTTTTCTTTTTGTATAAGTTTGTTTTATTTCGTCACAGGAAAACCACTCCACTCACTTGTCCATATGTTCAACATTAAGAAAGTTTAATCATCACAACACGAAGCATACAGAATACACTCACTAATTGGTGAGAGGATAATATTAGGAGGATTATATACTTTATCATAGAAGCTACTGACAGGTTGGCTATTTGGTCATGTGCTGCACGACCCTGCTGATTGTTTGCAAACTTTTGGTTTTAGGCGTCACTGACAACGTATTTGTTGGAAAAGACAATCGACTGTATGAAGAAAGCAAAAAAACTCTCTGGTAAGTTAGTCTTGTCCCCCTGTTTTTTAAAATAGTTGAGATGTTTTATTTTAGTCTCACATAAGCTCTAGCATGTTTAAAGAGTCTATTTGATCCTCATAAGTTATGATAATTAAAAGAAAGTAACAACAGCCTGCAAAAATATTTGTCCTCAAGTTATTGTTTTCTTGCAGTTTATTAATTAATGCCTTATTGCGAAAAGTGGAGTCAAAGTGATGTTGTCAATATACATTGCTGCAAAAAGTCTTGGCTAGGTGGTGCATGATTAGATGTACAGAGATGCTTGGCATAGATTATGTACTCCTGTAGCACAAGGAGATCTGCAACCTGAAACAGTCTAACAGACATTGACAGGTATATGTATAGGCCTGAAATATTAAAGACACATGCACAAGTTACTTTGACACAAGAGCCTATGAGTGCACATTACAGTTCCGGTTAACGTAAACCGTAACCACAGTTGTTCCTAATCTTATTAGAAAATGCTCAAGAATCGTCTGACAACTGTACTGGTGTTTTTTTATTTGTGTATGAATGTATCCTTGTCTTATTCTATTTAAACCACACTTTTTTTTCCTTCATTTTACTTCTGCAGCCTTGTCATGGATGTCTTCTGTCGAGGCTGCCACTCTGTTCTTGGAATGGTTTATGCATCCACCCCTAAAAACCTGGACCACAAGAGATTTGCATTCTGTTTTAATGTCGCAGACATCGACAGGTGTGTTCGAGGCCTGGGTTTCCAACAATGGTGTTTACAGTCACTTGACTGACTTGACTTACATTTGTTTGGTGTGATGTACAGCCAGTAGCATCCTGATTTTGCTCAATTGTAAATATTTATTTCGCTATTTGTGGTAGCGAAATTAGCTATTTGTGTCTATTTGTGGTACTATAAAACATTTATGTAGTAATATAAACGTGTTATACGTTATAAAATATTAGCAAATTTATTTGCAGCATATTTTTATCGTCAAGCAGAATAAAGTAAAGTTGGTTACCTGCCTGTTGTATAGATAAACTGTAATTGAATTAACCAACGCTGTGGCAACACAACATATTTTAAGTAACATTTAAAACAAGATGAAATATACTGTGATCATATTCCAAAATCAAAAAGAAAAATGTTTAAAACCTGAAGTGCAGTATCACATTGTTGCTTTATTGTATTAGATTTGAGTTGTACCATTGTTAACAGTAAGTATCATTACTGAACTTGAATTTACCACCCTAATAATACACTTTAAATTGTTTTTTTCAGCTATGTACTTGGCTCTGCAAGCCAGATGTTGGCAGCAGAGGGCCCCAAAGAGCAGCCGGTCACACTGGAGTACAGAGCCATTGTTGAACAACAGCTGACAGAGGTAAATTATTGCTGCTGCTTTTCTTTGTTTGGTTCGTCTAATATTGTCCTGCTTTGAGAGGATAAGATAAGAGGTTTTAATTGTTGCACAGTATATATGCTCTAAAGCACATTCCAGTTTGTAACCATGGCTAGTTGAATGGCTAGTATGTTGAATTGAATCCTTAAAATTGTTTTGTTAATGTATAAAATGACAATAAAATAGAAATCTGACCTACACATTATGCCACTTCTAGCAGGACTAACTGATCTGTTTGTCTTGCTGACAGTAGAATTTCAGATTGCGTACAGGCAGCTCTTTCTTATTGATTATCAATGCACAGATTGCGATGACATCAACTTAGTTCTGGGAAGCTCTTACTGCTGTGACGAGCAGACTCTTGTATCAGACATTACCTCATCTCTTCATGTCATCCCCTGCAAACACATTAGCTTTCTGTCCTAGTTCAACTAAATTTCCTATATATTCAGTGTTAACATCTCACTGTATTTACATTTCTACATGTTTTACTTTTTAATTTCTTTCTTTAATATTTTGCAGAAGAAAATATGAAACTCTAGAGGGAGCAATGATTTACGTTGTTTTTCATATGAAACTCCAGAGGGAACTTACAGTGATCACAGAAGTAGTGTAGTGATTTCTGAAGTTATTCTAAATCATCCTTTGTTTAAAAATATCCATAGATCCACTTATTGTCCACTAGGTGGCGATAGTGTGCAGTAGGACCTGCCAGCCCTCCTTCACTTTGGCATCAGGCACAATAGCTCTGATGGGAAGCATGTTGAGGAATCTTTGTTGGAGGAAAAACATGTTTTGATCAAAAGTGCCTTTGTCAGTATAGCTGCATGTATGTCTGGTATTTTTTCCTACTTGGCCGTGGCCTCTAAATTGCTGCAGGTGACAACTGGTCTTTTCCTCTGAGATGTTATCTTTGCAGCTGTATATTTTAAACAGGTTTTACTGCTTAACCGAAAAGAAAGAAAATCAGCCTTGAACGTGTTGCATGTGAACAACAAAATATTACGTGAGCTTTGAAGTCGTGTGTGTGAGTTCATACAAAAGCTATCATGCTAATATTCTGTGTGTCTCTTTTTTGTTTTGTATTTACCCCACCGAAAAACTTGCATTACCAACTGAATCAACTCTTCAGTTCATCTCACATAGTGAAGTCAATGTCAGTGTTTTAATAATGTTGGTAAACCACATGTCACTCGAACAAAGAGCTGCATTAGGGCACTGTTTAATGACATGATCAGGCTTACTTTGTGTTCCCCTTGATTAATATTTAGGTTACCTCTTAAATCCACCTCATCATTGACCGTGTTTCATTCTCAGTGTGATTTGACTAAAGATGAATCTCACTAGGGTCAGACTAATTCATCTGTGGTTTTCTAACCACAGGTTATGGTTATCTATTGTTGCATTTAAACAAGATCACAAAAACCAAGAATTAAAATCACTTATGTTTAGCCGCTTTGTGTTTGAATTTGGGCCCAGATCTGTTTTGCCAGTGTACACAGTCAATTTTGTAACAAGATTTAGAGCAAATCTTGATATACCACTTCCTGCAAAAGCTTTTTAATGCTAAATGATCAGTAAACCAATCAATTGCTTGATTGATAGAGGATTGAACAGCAATGCTAGTAATACTTTTAAGTTATTTATTAAGCAAAGTTGTGAAGATTTCACTAGTTCCAGTTTTCCAATTCTTTTGTTTAAATAATTGTGAAATAAATATCTTTGGTTGTTGATTCAGTAAAACAAATCATCGGAAGACTTCCATTTTGGCACTGTTCAATAAACTAATTAACTTTTGTTAAAATAATAATTTTTGTAGTGAAACATTTTTATTTCTCAAAGTAAGTTTTAGAAAAAAGACTATTTGATGTTGCTCAGGTGTCACCACTAGTAGTAAAATTTCAAGAAACATCTTTGTCCTCAGATATGTTGTATCTGATGATGCCGCCACAGTTAATGTATTCTGTCTGTCTGTTCTGACTCGTAGACACTTGTTTGGGTTTTCCATCTTGTACACTCACTGACCTGTCTCACCCCACCCCTCATGCGCTCTCTCTCTCTCTCCCCTGACCACCTCCCCTCTGGGTTTGTCACTCTTCTTCACTGCTCCTGTTCCCCTTATCCAATTATCTTTACTCCTCCCTTCTTTCTTCTTCACTGCTTCCTGCTGTTCCCTTCATTCTCCATCTGTCCAATTTTCTCCTTCGTTTCTTCCCTGTTCTGTTCATACCCACCCATTCCATCCTCTCACTACTCATTTCTCTCCTGCTCTGCCGTTGCTGTTCATCTGCACATGTCGCACCTGCACCACTGAAAATCTACCTCTTCTCCTTCACCCTTGCCAGATGAAGATGCTGGTTTTGTCCATGGCACAAAGGCTGGAAGAGATCGAAGGTGGCCTTCATGAGGGATGTGATGATATGTGACAGTGATGGATATCAACTTGCTGGGTGGGTGCTTTGTCCACGTGTTGAACGTGGCGATTTAATATCTTAAATCGGCATTACTGCATCTACGTTAAATCTTTCTCCTTTAAGTTTCATCTCAACAATGTTCCTTCAGTAACACTTTTTTCTCAGGTTCACCTTGTGCACGAACACCTAGACACACACACACCCACAGCTTCCAGTCCGCTTTGTCCTGATTACTGATGGTGAAACAAAGACCGCAAGCACTTGTGATCAATCATGTTGTCAGCTCGGCTCCCGTGGTTTACGGCACCTTCCTATTTGTGTCTCTGTACAGAGTGAATGTAGGCTAAGAGCTGAATGTTTATTTGTGCAGGATTTCATCAAGCAGGCTGCAAAGTCAGCACAATGCTGTATTGATCAGGCCGATCAAGGCCACACACACTTTTTCTTTGTTCTTCTCCTCAAGAGTGGAACCTTTGAGCGAGCAGGATTGCTGGATGTATGGCTTTCGATAGCCGGCACTGAACAACACTGAACTGTTCTGCAATGCATGCAAACAATTTGGAAACATATAATTTAATGTAAACTGCATCACAGTTTGTCAGATTAATTATCTAATCATTTAAAATGGCAGTAGTTTGCTTCCCTTCATTTATTGTTATTACATGGAGTCATTATTGCATTTGTGTTTGTTGTTGTTTATTCACAGTTGTATAAGTTTGTTTTGTCTTTAATGTTTTTGTGTAATAAAGTATTCAACTGTTTCTAAAAAAATCAGTATTGCCAGTCTTACATAAAGGATTAAACAAACAAAAACACAGCTTCAAACTATCAGGATAATCTTTTTAAATGTTTCTGTTTTTTGGATTTTGGGCAGTGAGATTGTTGTGCTCATCCTGATTTGTCACTAATTAGAATTATCCTTTAGATTTAAGAGTTAAACAGCACTTTTAATCTCTTTGCAGTTGATTATATATAAAAAGGGTATGTTTGTTTACTAACTGACCGTAAATGTGCCTAGCAACACTTTCTACCAAGGCAGGAAAGCTGTGAGATGCTGTACTGCTTGCCCTCCCTCACCCACGAGGTTTCATCAGCCTCACAGAACAACAACAGTTAGCAACGGCCAACCAGCACGCTGTATCCAAGGGCAGGTTGCGATGGCAACTGAGAGCACGTGCTATGCTGAGTGCCTGTTGCCATCCCGTCATCGCGTTCACAACCGGAGGAACAGCCAGCCATCGCGCTGGCCGGCATGCCTGTCAACAAACGTTATCCCCTGCTCATACTCATAGACACATACACAGGGGAGGAGTTCTGAATGAAGAACCCCCCCCACCCCCTTAATCTCTGCGTGATGTTTTTCTCTCTGTTAACCCCACCCTCGCCCTTGTTTCTCCCTCCCCCTTCTCTCTAATTCTCCCCTCCCTCAAATACTGGAAAAAAGTCAAAACAACAACAAACAAGCGCACGTTTCTTGTTGTTTCTGGTGGTGGGTGGTGGTGTTGTCTTTATTCAGTCCACTCTTGGAAGGACAAGGAGCCTTCATGCATCCTGCACAAAACGTGGATGATGCAAGACAACCGGCTGGCCAACTGGGCGTCCAGATGTGCGCACCCTGTTGCAGACTCATTTTGAAGAATATGTACTGGTTGTTTGTTTTTCCATTCAGAGCAAATAAAGCTTAAAGGCTGTTAGCTGTGTTTAAAACCATCGTGACTGTGGGTAGTTCACTGCTGGTGGCTAAATGAAACAGTCTTTTCTATTTAGATGGGGTGTTGCTGGATGCATTGCACTACTAAGTGCAATTATTGCACGACTTTCACCTCACTCACCCCTTAGGTCTTAACCACACAAACACACACGTCAGTCAGTACATCTACACACATTCTACAAGCACTCAGGGACAAAGGATGAATAATGCAGAGGTAGTGTCTGAGTGAAAGTCGCCTCCCCTCTTTCCCTCTTCACCTTCCCTAAGCAATAAGGAAGCAATGTTGCCATGGAGGCAATGAAGCTTCGGCTCGCTGTCAGCCAATTACAGACTTCCCTGAGTGAAAAACTGGACCAATGGCTGCTTGGACTAATGCTGCTGTTGCCACAGACACGGAGATCCTATTGGCTGAGCTCTGCTCTTTGATTGAATTTCTGATCTTGTTTTTGAGAGGAAAAAATATCTCAAGGAGTGCCACCTGTGTGCCAACTTGCAAAATATTTTCTATGAAATAAAAAGGACTATTTATGAGAGGGAAAATGTTTCTGTTTTAGGAGCTTAACACAACTACATTCAGTGCCATTTGTGGTTTTGTAATAAAGTGAGCAATGAGCTATGTCAGACAATAGGTACATTCTGAGGTCTGTGGGTGTGGGTTGTGTCAATTAAAAGATCAAAACCTACCTCATTATAAAAACTATTTTAATAATACTTGTTTTATTTAATTGTGTTAATTCATATTAGTGTTTTTCCCCCTGATAAGAAGAACCACACCCCACCAGTTGCTCATAGCTGGGTTTTTGGCTTGACTAGTCTTAACTATTGTGGGTGTCTTATGTCTGTTGTAGTGATAATTTTCAGTTTATTGATTTATTTGATATATATATTATTGAGGTTTAATGTAAATAGCACGAAAACTACCTTACTGATGATATAATATAACCTATAAAAGTTAAAAAAAGGAAATCCTCAATGTTTCTGTTTGATAATATTGAAAACCAAACATCTATTCAAAAACTAGAATAAAATATTATTTTGTAGAAAACTCAGCTGATCTTTTAACTTTGTTGACCACCACTACTTTTTGTTGTTTGACATATGCTTAAACAGAATCTCCTTTGAAATCTAAAGTCATTAGTAAAGTCTAGTCTCACTGTTGTCTTTGTGTCGCACAGACACAAAGAGGTCAATTAGTAAAATCCTTCATCTCTTAAATTAATCTCAGGAACCTGTGGGTGTAAGATGATCTTTGGGTCAAGAGAGTTTGGGAAATTTAGGAACACTTTGTTTTGATGACAGCACCTCTAAATCGAAAGCATCAAATCTCTGATAAACCACGGTCTTCTTGTTTCATTAATCACCTTCATCTGTGTCTGATCGAATAGGATAGCCGGCCTGTCAGCGATGCGTCTGATGGTGTAACCTAAATCCCCTGTGAGTGCTCAAAGCTTCCTACTTCATTAGAAACATCTGCTTGTTTATTTCCACCCGCGTCTTTGTGTACACCAGTGTCTGCTAGGTAGTCTGTCTCTCACTCTCTCTTCCTTGTCCTCCTGCGTGTGTGAAAGCTGCTGAGGATGGCAGTACAGGTCTGCGGGGTTAAACCAGGATGCTCACGTTGTCTGTGTGTGACCATCCTTGGTGCCCGACACTGTGTAGCAGGTTAATTGTCTGTTTTTCTCAGACACAAAGGCTCGTCCCGTTGCCTGTGACGCCCTGGTGTGAATATGTGTATGTGTACATGTGGTGAGAAGGGGGCTGAAAACAGGATTAGTGTCATCAGGATCTAAGCCTGAACAGATTGACAGAAATAAAGTCCTGGGCACTAAGTGGTCAGTTTTACCTCACATTAAGTCATTTGAATATGAGTATTTGTTGAATATTAATCTTATCAATGTGTAAATACAATAATGAGATTGTGTGTTATGTATAAATCTACGTTACATTTCTTCTGAGTGTGGCATAAGTCTACTCTCACGGCCAGTTCTCCTTTTAGATGTTTCAAACTCATTTTAAAGGAGTGTATTAGTGCCTGTCGACATGTATGGAATTATACTGTGAAGATATAGAAAATTATTTGTCATAGATTTTCATCTAGGATATGTTTATCTTACCATCAGTATTAATCTGTTAACCTTTTTATACACAGATTAACTTTGAAATAATCAAATAAGCTGTGTTGAGGAAAAATTATTTCTTTTTCCATCTATCTGTATTATATTTAGATTAACAACATTTCTCTCTGTTCTCAGTGCTCTAGAATTCAATGTAGTGTTGCAACTAACTTTTTCTTACATTTGTATTATTGATTAATATACTGTTTTTGCATTTAGTTTATAAAATAAGCAAAAGTGGTAAAAACTGTACACAGCTTGATTTGACGTTTCTCCTCTTGATTATTTTGCATCTTTTGTTAAAGATGTGAGATTTAAGTTGATTATGAGTTTCTCATACTCAAGAAACTATAGTTTTGAAGTTTTAGTTGACAAATGACTAAATTAAATTATAGAACTTGCTGCTGATTCATTTTCTTTTTTGTGGCGGTTTTGTTGAACAGTTCTTCGTCACCATCCCAGGTGTACAGTTATTAGAGACACAAAACAATGACCAAAGACATTGTTTTTAGTACATTTATGGCAAGTTTGGGTTAGTGTTAATGATAATTCGTGATTTTTCAACCTTTTATATTATTTTTGTCTATCTGTGGTTGTCATGTGTCTCCTATTGGTTATGTTTTCTCTCTGTGGCTACTTGGTGTCTCTTTACTGACCTCTGTGACATTCAAACAAGTAAGTACTGAAGTCACACAGGGCCTAGTTTGGTAATCCATCCATGGTGTTACCTGTTTGTGCCTTGTAGTCTACACTATGCTTTCTCTCAGGGCTGTGGTTAAGCCATAGTATTCATGGCCACAGCTTGTTTGTCTCATAAGACCACCTGGGGATTTTGCCTAACTGTCCGCCTGTCTTTGATAAACAAAAGGCTCTGGCTGTAATGCATTTTAGAGGCACTCTTGCCCCTTAGCTTTTATCAGCTTAGCCACACCGATTAAATCCACCGTCCCTGTTTGTGTTATTCTGTGCATGTGTGTGTTTGTCTCTGAGCTCTGGTGATCCCCCTTCTTTGTCTCGTCGGGGCAGTGTCACCCAAAGAGGTTTATGATGGGGATGGGGGAGTCACAGCTGAGTAGATTAGTGTGTGCAGTACATGTGTGTGTGGCTGTGTAATAGTCCTAAAGATCCTTCAGCTGTTGCAAGGGTGTGTTTTTCTTTTTGACCCACCACAGCTGAGCCATGGGAAATGTATATGGTATGTGAGACAAGTGGCACATTGAGGTTGTAAAGCAATGTGGGCAATTCCATAGCACAGAGGCCAATCTTCATTAAGTGCCAGGAGCTGAGTACTTTACGAATAGATTATATGCCTCAGGCTCTGTGTAAATTTTACATAAATGAGCAAGAATGGTGGATTCTGTGAACTACTGTTGAATTACTTACTTATTATACTAACTTAAATGCATTAGTCCTACAATTTTCTGTTAATAAAAATTTGCAGTTTGTGCACAGATGATATGATGCGCAAAAATTAAGCCAGACAGTAACCAGGTGCATTTGAAATACCAGACAGACACATAATTGATTCAGTATAAATATTTAAAATACTTTATACAGCATAAAAATCTCTTGACACTCATCATCCATTACAAAATCTTACAAAAAAACCCCGACTCTCTATCAATTTCAGCATCAACCAGAAAAAAAGATACAAAGACATATTTTCAAATGTTGACCATACAGTCAACTTGTGAAACATTGCATGCAACTTTTCATTTGGACAGGAAGAGATTCTACAGTATCTTAACAGCGAGAAGCCTTGTGTGCCTGTGGAAGCGTTTATATAGAATCAGATTTGTTGAGCAACTAAGATGTGAAATGTCGGCTCAACGCACATTTTAGAATCTCTTCAGATTGTTATAAGTGAAAGGAGCACAGGAGTTGTACTGTTATTTACAAGAACAATTTTCACATCACTCTCAGGGAGCTCTTGGCAAATACTCGTCATTGCAGTTAACACTTAAGACTATTGCACGAACTACAGAATTAAGACAAAAAGGAAGTGAATTATTTCATAGATGTTACGTGATCCTATTAGTTGTTCTCCCCACATGTATACCCTCAGCCTTTAGCGAGGCTGATCAGTTTCTTAAGGCCTTTTATGCTGTTTTTTCAGTTTTTCAGTTTTTTCATACCTAGCTGTGAGAAAGTCATATCTAAGACTTTGACAGTGTAAGTTTCCCTCTGGGTCAGAGAGGTGATACAATACTTGTATATAAAAAGTTATGACTGTGAATTATTATCAGTGTTGAGTGATAGTTTATGAAAATGCTATAAGAAGTGAGAGTATTACTCTACTCTTGGTATATATTTCTATTTCAGTGTGTTGATTCTAATGGCACTAAGGCGCAGACACTGCAGCACTGTGGCATAATCCACACAGGCATGTCTCAATTGACTGCTGTAATACATTAATGTATAATTAATGCAGTGAGGTAAAAGACTGTGAACACTGTTGTTACTTATAGGTTTTGGTTTTCAAGAATAGTGCAGTGAGCTTCTTTATCCAGTCAGCATTGAGGACACAGTGCCAACTGGCTGGAAGTTAGTGGGTATTTTAGAGAGTTTCCACAGAGACAAAACATTTATACATGTAATTAGGGTTAGGGTAAGGTTGGGGTCTGTTAGCTGGTGTGAATCAGTCTGTGGCTTAATTAGTAACCAGTTACAGCAATCTTACATAAGAGTATTTAAACTCAGTCTATAATACAGTGTTGTGTATGTATGCATGTGTGTGTACACGTTGGCAAGGCCCATATTACACAATGTCTTATGTCCACTCTGTATGTAGGACACAGCGAGGTTTAGTCATTGCTGAGGGATCAGTTTCAAATCTCATCTTCTCAGTGTCACCACTTCTTATTACATAACGAGAGCGCTGACAAGAGATAAATTATTTTATACTCTCGCGTAAACTCCCCTCTGATCTAGTCCATTTTCATCCATGAAAAGTGGCTCAGTTGCAATAAAGGGACAGTTCACAGTTCAAAAGGCCACTCTGGGAGACCTCTCCAGCATATAAAATGTTGAGAGAGTTCAGTCTGTCTTTCGTTCATTATGTTTTGTTTTGTATCCCTCAGCAGAGGGTCTTGAGTGCACCTGAAGCACAGAGGAGGGTCTGCATGGGGTAGGGAGGTGGGGACACCACTTCTTCAACGACTTGCTCTGGCCGAAAGGTGAATGGCTGCAGCTGCACCTTCTTCTTTAGGATCTGTCCTATTCCCATAGATGGAAACTTGCTGCGGTGCGTAGGACTGTCGGGGTCGCTGCTGCTGCTGTTGGAGGGAGGACTGAATGCTGAAGTAGGGTTGAGTGGACTAAAAGCAGATTTCGGTGGGCTGAAAGCTGAGCTGCCTGGTGGGCTTCCGACAGTACTGGGGGGGCTGCCGCTGGTGTCTGAAGAACCGCACCATTCTGATGAGATGCTCTTTTTCGGCTGTGGGTTTACGATGAGGACCGGAGGACTGGGGATTGTGGCCTTTTTCAAGTAAGACGAGTCAGGTTGGAAGGCAGAGACATGGCGGGGCGGGGACAGAGTACCATTGGTCAGCTTGTACCAGGGTGAAGCTGGGGTGTCTTCGATTTGTTCGGCTTTAGAGAGAGAGCCGAAGGAATGCATGCCGATTGGCGATGGTGCTGGTGGAGCGGGAATGTTGTGTTCTGGGCTTGTGTTGACTTGTGGAAGCGTGGCCAAGCGCCTTCGTTGCTGTGGCGTGTTGGGGAAGAGAGGATGAATCTCTAGATATTCCATGGAAGAGGAAGCGACAGTGCCAGGTGGTGCTAGAGGTGAATTACGATGGCCACCAGTTATGGCACGCAGTAAACCTGAGTAGGAAATGAGATATTGAGAAATTAAATAAATTAAATACTATATTCTGGTTCTGTCAAATAGAAATTTGTAACAGCAGTTTTTGCTCAGTTTGCTGCAGGTACAACTGAATGAAACATTGACGCTGCAGCTTCTCTGCATTTTGACTGAGTGCACTGTATGTCAAGATTACTATAAGTCATGACCATATTGTCATGTCAGCGACTGACAGGCAATAACTTTTGATGTGTAAAAGTAATGATTTTAACCTTGTCAAGACAAGTTCATCCTGACATTCTGGATCTGGCATAGCCTACGGGCAATTTCTAAATACAACTTAAAGGTTTATGAGAAAAGGGAACGGAGCTTAGGCCTCAACTTTGCTCCCAGGTCTTTGTCTGTCACTTGTGTAATCTCTTCTTTAAGGAGAGCTCTGACCTTGAACACCTTGCACTTCTTGTTAAAGTTAAAAATAATTTAATTAATGCCGCTGAATTTCAAGATAAATTAAAATATTCCTCTCCTACAATTGACTGGCAACTTGTCCAGGATGTTTCCTCCCAGATGGATGGATGGGTTGGGTGGTTGGTGGATAGACAAACAATGGATGGAGAGTTGGAAGGAGGGGTGGATGGATGGGTCACTACTAATGTGTGAAACAGGTCGTTGATGTACAAGAACATGCGTGCTCAGTCAACCTACCCTGTATAAATAAAATAGATCAAATAAATGAGGTTGTACTTAAAAAAAGGTTTTGTATCTTATTCTATATTTTTTATGTTTTTGTTTTAATTTTTTTTATTCTCACCTGTTTTGTGTTTTTTCTCCTTACTGGGCCCCTTGCTAACAGCCAGGTAGACGGGTGTCTGTTTGGGTGGGATGGTGAGCTTGTCGACGTGTTTCCTCCACTGAGTCTGGAAGTATTCGCTTTTCTGCTTCTCTCCTTTCTTTTTCTCCTGGAACTGCATCTCCTAAAGAAAAACAGCAAACCACAATCCTCAGCGTGTGATACACCTGTAGTTATGTAACCGCATTTTATTACCTCATTCCATGTGTTATTATGAAATTCTAATAAACAGGTAAATGCCCTCGTAGGTGAATATTTACAGCAAATGCCATGTAAACACAAAGTCCATAGCATGAGTTTGGTCTTGCACCTTTGTTGCATTTATGTCTCTCTCTCAAAAAATAATAATCTTACTCTGTACTCTTTAGAGAGTCTCTTCATTTTCTTGTTGAGGAGGAAGTAAACAGCCAAAGTGTGACAGGCGCGGTTGGTGAGGACGGCGCTCAGCACCTCACTATGCTTGTAGCCCATTTTCTCCGTCATATGCAGCAACACCGTGTGGTTTATTTCCTCAATGTGGATCCTTAACACAAAAGGTAATTCAGAACGACAAAGTTCATGTTTTCTGATGCTTTGAGTTGAATGCAAAAATCATTTTTATTTTGCAAAGTGCAAACTTAAGGAATTGTGAAACTACCTGTTGAGATATGGTGCCCCCGTGTTTTTGTTGGCTAGCTGGAGCCAGGAGTCGGCCATCACCTGATGGATATTGGGACGCTTGTTGGGATCTGGCTCGAGAAGCTTCTTCAGAAGACAGATGGCAGCTGACATAGAGAGAGGCAGAATAAATATTTAAATGTTGCCAAGGTTTTCCAATACTGATACATGCTATTACATATATTTTACTTTCGAAATGTCAGTGTTCTACATGTTTACAACTGAGGACCTTTACATTCGATATTGCCTCATTTTCCTGCCATCTACCAAACCATTCACAAACATTTGCTGGGTGTACTGGGTGAAAAGGTCTTAAGTATATGTACTCCCTAACTTGGCACCTGTTCTCTTCGTCACTGGCCTGATTCGTTGGAATTTTTTTTATGTAAGCTATGTCATGCGTGTTAAGTTGTTACTGTTGTGACATGCAGAGGAGAGTCTGTGGTGCGACTTCCAGTTAATCTTTTCTTTAACCTCCTTCTACAGAAAAACCATTTAACCCATTGATCTATAATGACTACAAATAGATTATGAAGCCCAAAGCGTAGACAAACTGTGGTTGTGTTAAGTGCTCTGAGGGAAACACCATTGTCAACACACATTTTTGATGTGTAGCCAGCATCTTCTTTTTAACTCTTGATTAACTGGAACTTCTTTTCTCTTAATTCAAACAAAGCGACTTCCAGATAATTTCACCTAGGTAACTCAGAATATTTTCCAACCTATTTAAACATGTTTATAATTTTGAGTCAACACAACAGCAGTTTCGCTTCTCCACCTGCAATTTTTCACTGACGTAAGACGTAGAGATAATTGTGTTTTCGCCAAGAGCATGCTAGATAAATTCTCATAAACGAAGACTTCTTTGTTGTAGGTGTGTACATGCACTACATGCATTCAGACTTCACACTCATAAGTTGCATAAGTTGACTTCACAGTCACTCATACCGTAACATATAATTACAGTGCAAGTAAGTATCTGAGTGGACTGGACTGTCTGTAAAATATGCAAGTTGATGGATTACCATTTCGGAGCCGCATGTTATTTGTGACAAGGTAACAGATGTATATCTGTGTATTTTTTTTACCTGTAGAGAGTGAAGGGGGTAGTGGGTTCATCTCCTTGTCGACCATCTTCTGATGCAGGGCTCTGAGACTGAACGGCTCCACAGTGAACGGGAGAGTACCAGTCAACATCGCATACATGTTCACACCACTGGAAGACCAAAATACACACATTGGCAATGGTTGCACTCATGAAGTAAAAATATGTATCCAAATATGTTGACAAGAGTTGTTTGCATTTCTAAAAAGGAGAGTGAACTTACATGGACCAGACATCCACTTTGGGCCCGTACTTCTTTCTGGAGAGCAGCTCAGGGGCGGCATAGGCTGGACTTCCACACTGGGTGCTAAATGGGTCTGAGTATCCCAAGATGCCAGCGCAGTTGCTGAGGCCAAAATCTGAGGGACAGAAGATGTGGAGTGTTGTTTTCAGGGTTAATTACCGATCATCCATTAAACAATTTACCTCATCACAGCATTACACACCCAAACAGAAGCAGATTAGCACTATGGTGAGAGCTTGTAAGGGTTTTAACAGAATATTTAATTGCTCTTAGCCCTCACCACATGTGGTCTACTGTGACACTCTACCCCGACTGAGAAAACCATTGTATTGCTACTCTAAATTAACTGCTATTAGAAGCCTTTCTGTTATGTTTAATATTTGTGTGCCTCTGGTTTCAGAATTTAAATTTAAATGTATTAATGCATTTATGAATTTATGAAAAAAATTGCACTGAAGAGAAAGAAAGGCAGATCTGGGGTGAGTTTAACATTACAAGCATCTACATTACCTATGAGTTTAATGTTGTCCTGCTCATCCAGCAGGAGGTTTTCTATCTTCAAATCCCTGTAAGACAAAGAGAGAACAATAAGATGCCAGCGCCAGTGTTTATATTAGATAACTTATCTAAGACATTGTCATCATCACAATGCACAGGCAGGAAAGGTCAATGGGAATCTACTCCCCTCCTACCAGCACCGGCACATACATACATAACCCTCCTAATGTAGGTCACACTGGCTGATTTTCAGGGTCTATTGTGTCCCTTTGGAACCCTCCTCTGTCCTGCAAATCCTGTTACACAGTTATCTACATACGCCATCTCACAATGATAGAAATTTAGTTCCCAGGCTTTGAGCGACAAAAAATGTAATGTTCCCAGGAAGAGCTTTGTGAAATTTATACCTAAAATGTGATTTAGAGGTGCAGTTTATGTGTTGTTTTTCTTAAATCCATCAAATGTTTTCTCATAAGATGTAAGTGTATTTGTTGGAGTGTTGCACTGAAATAACTAATATTTGAACAGAAGCTTACAAAATGCTTTGGGCAGCTTTCTGTGAAAGAGTTATTTGTGGATTAACACCTATGGGTGAATTATATTTTCTAAAGAGTAAAATTCTGCTTGATACACTAGAGCTCAATGTGTTGCTTAAAAAATCTTTCTGCATTTGTCTGACTTTTTCTTTACCTGTGGACCACACCCGCCCTGTGCAGGTGCTCAACTGCCAGCACTAACTGTCGGATGTATTTCTGAGTCTCTCTCTCATCCAGGCGCTTCTTGTCATATATGCGGTTCATGAGGTTTCCGCCGGGACACAGCTCCATCACCAGGTAATAGCTGTTCTCTGTCTCCAGAATGTCCAACAGCTGTGTGATGTTGGGGTGGCGGATCATCTGCTGGATGTGGCCCTCCCTTCGTAGGTTCTTGGTCACATATGAGTCCTTCTTAGCCTTCCGCTTATCGATCACCTTTACCGCCACCTTGAAAAAATGAGAGGGGAGAGGAGGAGGTGAGGGTGTTATACACGAATAAGTGACTTAGTAGTTGAAGTGTAATTTTTATGCCTTGTAATACTATATTGTATTGTGAATAACGCCCATGGAGAATAGAGCATTAGTGCACTGCTGTGTCTTGGAAGGAGGAAGGGAGCTGTAGTGTAACAGGTGATGAGCCACTCAGACTCCATCGCAGGGCACATAACTCGACACTGAACTATTTGTCACAGCTGCTTCCAATGTGGGGCAACCCAGGCGCTATAGCACCCTGAGGCTGCAGGGGGGGGGGGTGTTGAAAGGTTACTGAACCATAATAAACTAGGGGAAAGGCAAATGTTTCTTTGTGTGTTGATAAGGCGCCATAGCCAAATGGACAGTTAATATCCATCCATTTGCCAAGGTTCAGTTTCAGGTAAACACACATGAGAAGCACAGACAAATGGACAACTGAATCTGAGGCTAAGAAAAGAAGCCCTGCTCATTTTCTGAAACATATTCAACAAACTGGGAAAGACCGATTGCCTGGCAAACTTATGAAGTTTCTCTCTTTCATTACTCATCCCATCATTTTGTGTCTCTGTTTGTGTCATCGTAGAAGAAATCTACTCATAAAGGACACAAACTATGTCCTTTAAGTCAATGACAAACACTTTACTTCGCTCTGTAGCTAATTAAATTCAATAACACATCCATCTACTATTTCATTCTTTGACCATGTCTCCTTGTATCCTGTCTAGACTGAGTTCAAGAGCATGGCTACCATATAGCAAATCATCTCAAGGAGAGCCTACAGACATGGAAAGGCATGACTAGTAAAACTAATCACCATATCCATTAATGAAATGATGAGGTCCAAAAAGGTTGTGTGCATTTTCTCTTTCTTCTGTCCTTCAGCTTGTCTCTCTTTTTTTTTACTGTTGTCCTTTGATCTCTTATAATTGATTCACCTCTAAAACCCTTTTTATAGCTGCTAATTAAATCTGGCTGCATGTGTACGTGTGTGTGTGTGTGTATGGGCCCACTGAGCCATCAAAATACTGTAATAGATGGGTTGTTTATGCCAGGCAGTGTGGATAAAGACGGAGATGTATGGGGGTGGGGTGGGGCACTGCATTTACAGTAGGCTAGTCTATATGACAAGGGGGGTTGGGGATATAGAGGGGGAGGGGTGCACCCAGGCAGGGGGCTTCTGGGGGGATTCAGTTGTTTATCATGCGCCTCTCAGACAGAAATGGGTAGAGGTGGGGGACTGCGGAGGGGGAAAGTGGGTTACAGACATCAAAAACACATGCATATGACCTCCCCAGGCCCCTGACCATGACAGCATCATATCTCACCGGATGTCACTTTTATACCCCCTGCCTTTAAACACACACCCAGGTCTTCTCATCCCCACACTGACTTTCTAGTGATGCTACAAGGGATTTAGGATTCCACTTGTATTTCATTTCCCCCTGACTACCATTCGCCCGAATAAACTCACTGCCCTCCACTCCCTCCCCGAGCCTGTTGGTCCCTGTATTGCACTGAATGAGAGAGAGAGAGGGTGCGTAAAGAGAGGGAGAACATGTGATGCGCTTGGTTGTGTGATTGCCTGCGTTTGCATCATCCTCAACAAAGAATGAGAAGGAAAGAGGGATGAGTAGTGGAGTGCCTTTCTTTTCCTCCTCACAGCAACAGAACGGGGGGGGGGGGGTCCAAATGAGCTAACCTTTAATATGATAAATATGATAACATTTTCGGTGACACACATGCACCTATCGTATTGTAGATATCAAAATAGACATGGGGTTACATGCAGAAACATGTGGAAAATAGGGTACTTGTTTTTCCAATATGCAAATGTCCTGGCTGCACCTCCGAAAAGCCTCAGGAGACAAAGGCAACCAGTGGCCAATGGTTGCCCATATAAAAGCCCTGCGCTGGCAGAATCATAATGAGTCTGAAGCCCATTTATCAACGATAAGATTTCATATGCAAGTAGCAACTCTGTTCGCCCATTGGCCGGGCAATTTTCCCCTCTGTCCCTATCACAGACTTGCGCGCCCACGGCAGTGAGATCATCAGCACCAGAAGACAAAGCATAGGTTTAGAAAAGCCAGTGAGCGCACAAGTTACCCAGCACATGTTGTGACAAACACGGGCAACCTTCTCATCTGTCTGTCTCTCCCTCTCTCTCTCTCTCTCTCTCTCTCAGACACATACACAAAGTAAATATTGCCACAGCTTTCTGTAGAAAACAACACATGCTGTACATATAGCTGAGTGCAACAGCTGCGGTGTGGCATGAGCTCATTAACAGATCCCCGCTGCAAACAGGGCTGATCACTTTCTCTGAGGACGCTAAGAACTGATAAATCAGTTAACAAGACCTGGAATGACACATTATAAAAGTAGCCATGTATGGCTATGACTTGGTGATATACAGCAGAAATAAACTGACAAACAGGCAGGAACCAAGTGACAGCTGATACTGCCAGTAAAATGAAATTCAAAACCGTATAACATGCATGCCACTCCTGAGTTCCATGTTAAACCATAGTCTAGAACAATAAACCTCTCTATAAAAAAGTGTTTCTTTCTCAAAAGTTGTTTTTTGTGTTTTAAAATTACATTTGTAAATCACGAGGAACGTTTTAACCTGAATTAACTTTTGTTAATTAATTATTGTAAGACAGACTTAAATTATGCCCAGAGATACAAAACACGATGCACAGAAATCCATCAAACTGTGTTACATTTTCCTTTCATTCCCCGCAGTGCGCTCACCTTTTCCCCAGTCAACGCATGGAGACCTTCTCTAACTTTGGCGAACGATCCTTCTCCCAGCTTCCTCCCGATCAGATAGTTCCCGACACGTTTGGTGTGGTAAAAGTTCTTGAGAATGTCCGCTGCAGGGCTGCATAGGGAGGCCGGGAGGACGTTCTCATTCCCGGCACTGTTTGGGGTTTTGCCCTCATATAACCCGTTGCTGTTGTCCACTACCATGTCGCTGTCTGCAACTGGCATCACAGTTTCCTTGTCAAGTGTCTACGTTCAACAAGGAAGAAAAATGCAGCTCGACTCTCGCCCACCTTAAAGGCAGGTATTAAATGCTTAACGCCCGGTAAAGAGCGTAAACTCCGGGCAGTGTGCGTCTCGCCCTTAATAACAAATTAAGTGAACCGGAGCTTGCGCCACTTGTTCACCCACAGCATCTAGTGAGCGCACTCAGCAGTTTCCGAGACGAGTCTTGGTTAGTTATGAGCTTAGATTAAAATGACACACAAACATGCCAGACTGAATCATGGAAAGTAGTTAACTGACGTAACCTGTCTTAATACTTGTGAAGGTTTAAAAAGAAAACTGTCAGCGCCAGGACACACACTCCGCGTGCTTCCACTAACCAGTCATCTCCTGAATAGTGTGCGTGCAGGCAGCGTGATTTACAGTTTGCACTGACTTTCCCGGTCATCTGGGTGGGCGTTTCTTAGTGTGAGGATGAAAAAAAAAACATACCCCCCTCACACAGTGATGGTTATTTTCAGTCCAATCAGCGCAAACAGGCGGAGCACATGTGAGAACAAGGGGGACAACTCCACCCGGTACCGCTGCCCTGCCGTTTCGCATGGTGCGTCCGATTGTACATGGCTATGAACAAAGAATACATGTGTAGCGAGAAAAGAGAGACAGAGACACCATCACTACAGATATCTAGATTGTTATTTCATTCCTGTAACATTCTGTGTGTCTGCATCGTAGTGATGTCAGCTTAATTTCTGTGCGTAAAGGGTCCGAATGCGCCTGCACCAGGCAGCTCCACAATCCTTTTAAAGACAGACTCAGGGGAGTTCATTTCTAGTGACAATGATCATAAAAATATTGTCTGTAAGAAGAGGTCAGGTGCTTACGAGAGACACCACCTTCTAGCTATTGGCATGTTCAGTGTGTTGCTAGTTGGTGTTGAACTTGGAGTACTGCCAACAGTTTAAGTTGTAGTCCAGCGCACAAGACAAAGGAACATTTTCCTCTGTGCTCATGGTTGTTCGCTGGCCTAATTAACACAGTGTTCATCACTCAAAGGAGGACACCTGCGGTTGAGGTTCAATTTTCTTACTCTATTTGGCTTCCTCCTCAGGTTAATACTACCTAATACGGCTCTATTATATGTTCCCTGTAGTCCACAGTGGACCTGCAAGACCCGAACAAAATAATACTATAAATAAAACACTCGACAATATAATGAATAAATAATAATCCAATAAAACAGGGTGTTAAAAGAACCCTCTAGTGTTAATCTATCACATTTTATTATATATACACGTGTCCTCTGTTGGGTTCACTCTTATGTTCCTGGAAGGGGTGAGAAGAATAGCTACATCCACATGCAGTTAGACCTACCTGCTGGACCATGCTTTCTAGATACTAAACCAGACGCCCAGACATGGAACCAAAACTATAAGTATACTACCACCTATTGGATATATTTCATACTACAAGAACAATATATTAAAGGTATTAGAATGTCTATTTAAAGCCATATGAGGCTTCATCAGTCTAAATTAATCAGATTATATGGATATATTTTAAAAGTCTATTTATTGTAAAGTCTCATTTTTGTATTTCTTGACACTGCTTCCCTGTTCACTTGCAGTGGAGGGACAGTAAAAAAAAGGAATTTTGATCTACAAAGGCTGCAACTTTGGAAGAGATCCAATTAGTATGACTATTTAGGAAAGCTGAAACCTTTTATTGTTTTCACGTTTAAACAGACTAGATTGTGGTACCTATCATTTATATAAGAAGCATCTCTTGGAGAGACCTCCAGTAGACTAGTATGGACACAGACTTGTGAACCTATCCTTTCAGGTGATCTGTTCAAGGGGAAAACATGGTCCTTGTAAGGTATGTTTTTTAATGATTTGGAGATAATGATCCTCAATTTAAAGTGATTTTAAACAGTGGGTACTGGAAATGTACATATCGTTTAGCTAATTCTTTCAATTTGAGAAGCAATCATCCCATTATAAAAGTGATTTTAATTTCATTAACCTGGAAGTGCACTGTTTCTTGATACTCAAGTGACTGCTGCAGGTTGGTACAGAATGAGAATGAGACAAACACTAATCAAGTGGACCTCCAAAGCTAGTTTTTGTCATGGGGGCTCTACTGGGTTATCAGGCCAAAACAATAGTTCACTTAGTGAACACCTGACAGTTGTTTTGCAGTCCACATAATTTAATATGTTATCTGTATGTTACACTTTTGTTTTTATCATGATTCGGGTTAAGTCAAGGTCACTATAGATAAAGGTTATTATAACTTTGATGTCCTTACGCATCGTCTACACTTTATACTTAGTGTATTGTCTCTTGTATGCAATCACGATTAAAAATAAACCCAAACATATTTTAATTATTTATAAATATTTTTAATAAAACACTGCGCCACCCAGTGGACACAACCAAGAACAACAAACCCGAATCCCATCATGCTTTGCTGTGGCCGCCGACCCGACAGCTACTGATGCTAGGCTAACTGTCGTTAGCTACCGGGAGCGGACATGTTGTTCCGACCCTTTCTTGAATAAACATCGCTGTAAGCGAGGAATTGGGAGCTGCGGGGAAGGTTAGGAGCGTCGGGCAATCATGGATGCAGTTAACGCCTTTAACCAGGAGGTAAGCTGCCCCGAGGGCTCGCTGAAACCTGAACTCAGCGAGTCTGGCGGTGCTGTTCATAGTGTTGCACCGGAGCTAGCCGAGCAGGACCAACTACTGGGCCTGTACGATAAGCTAGCTGGACAAGTCAATTTTACCTGACTTCAGGGTAACCGAGTTAGTGTTTGTGTTGCACACCTGCAGCGCGAGTGATGTTACTGATAGAAACGACAATATCCTCTGCCAACTAGCAAGCTAGCACATCGATAGCCACTCAGCGTTGGTTCCTGGAAACGCGGTTGATGTTAGCTTGCGTGAGTGTGGTTACTAACGTTGGTGTTGATAACGTTAACATGCTACTAGCAAACACCGTGTGTTGTTGTTGCCTCACAACAGTCTTACAAACACGGTGTTTATAACTGCATCAGTAACATGCACAGCCTGTGTTTGTTTAGATGTCTGTAGGGCCATGTTAGAGTAAGGCACGATGGCTGATTTATATGTTAGAGGTCCAGTCAAAGGACAGGGCAACTCAGCTAATGGTATTTGGTCCCTTTCGTTTTAACCCTGCATTGTAACACTTAAGGTGACTTAGCCCGAACAGTTGGTTTCATCACTGAGATAGAGTCATAAACACTAACCTATATCATAACTAGGCAGCTTGTTAATCGATTATGACGATATGAGCAGCTTCTTGTAGTTCCTGTCTGATACAGAGACAGAGAAAGTAGTTTCTGGATGCATTATCCATAATGCATTATTTTAACTGACACACACACATCTAATTTGTGTGCAGTGTTAGAACTGTTATCTTCTACTGTTGTCATTAATGTGAATTATGTGGCTGTATTTTGACTTCTTGGATCCTTACCCTAAAACGTTTAAAATTAATCAGAGTCTCTTTAGACTAATACTTGTGAAATCCAGTTCTGTAATATAAAATGCCACTTTGATGTGCCAGCATGTACCAAGGCTTCATAGGCGTGGGGACATGAAAGTAGTAAACTGTTACAGCATGTCATGTAATACCAGAGTTTTCAGCGCTGACCCTCTGTCAGAGCATATTGAGAAGTACAGCAATCGCTCAAGAGGTAGTGGGGAGAAAAATATTAATCATAAATCCACAGAACTGATCAGAGTCACATTTTCACATCAGTTGCAGCACAGTTAATATCTAATGAAATACATTGCCATCTACCCTTTAATAAATGACAGCCTGGTAAAAATTGGGGCATTCATATAAGGTTTTGTCAAGACACTTTAAGAGGTCAAAAGGTTGTCTTTACACATTTCTTTTTGCTTTGGAAATCAAAACCACCAGCTCAAATGACTAGCATGGGTATTCTGTCCTCAACTTGCCCCCCTAGCACTGCCCTCTCTGTTTTTTATTTATATCGACCTCTTGTCCCAGGCCTCTCCTCATTCATTTATTATCTACTCTGACTGTAGTTATTCTCACTGATGGACTCCAAGCCCCCAATCTCCCGGGCAAAGATGATCTCCATCACAAAATCAGCCATCAAAGCTATGAAAGTAAGTATGGATAGTTGTATATCTGGCTGCATTCTCTGTATATCTGAGCTGTGTCTTTCTGAAATAGTATTCTTTACTTTTGTAGCCTATACCTTGCTGATAACATTCAAACTTGCTCTCTCTATCTCAGCTTTACAAACATGTGGTCCAGATTGTTGAAAAATTCATCAAAAAGGTAAGATACTTATCTGAATTCACTTATCACTCAGTCCATTCTCACCAATATGCATGTGCCCAAAATCAGTTTTCTCCCTCTGTTCTGTCTAGTGTAAACCCGAATACAAGGTAGCAGGCCTGTATGTGGTGGATTCCATTGTCAGGCAGTCCAGACACCAATTTGGGGCAGACAAGGATGTGTTTGGCCCAAGATTTACCAAAAACATTAAAGCAACTTTTGAGAACCTCTGCCTTTGCCCTATAGAGGACAGGGTAAGAACAGAAAATTGCTGAACCTTTCGTTGTGATGAATATTATATTAGAACATAATTTCATAGATGGTTGTGTTAAATACAAATGCCTTGGTTGGGGTTAAAGACTTTAATCTTTCACCTCAGTCGACTGGTACACTCTCTCATTCATCTATTTTCTTGATTGCTTGTTTCCTTTGTAGAGTAAGATAGTGCGGGTGTTGAACCTGTGGCAGAAGAATGGGGTGTTCAAGATCGAGGTTATTCAGTCTCTCTTGGACATGGCAGCTGGCAGTAGCAGTGCTGCTGCACCTTACACAGGCACAGATGATCCAGGTATTTTGTGTAATTATAAGTAAAACACAATAGTATTATTACAAAGCAGTTTAATTGTACAGAATAAGTAAGTCCACACTTGTTTCTGTAAGTTAACTTCCTAACTGCAGTGAACACATTTCTAAACATTTATTTCAATTCAGTATTGGTAAAAATGGTTTATTAATGCTTACTGCTATTTTATTTATATATACTAAATAATGCTGGCATTCAAAGACGTCTGTCTGCTGCTCACATGTTTGAGTCTTCTCCCTCAGGTTCTTCTCCACCTCCAGCCAAAGAGCCAGTTACTGCTGTAACAGCAAACTCCACCATGACATCTGCTGCTCAGCTGCAAACCTCTGATGCCTTTGCTGCTGTGGCACAGCTCTTACAGACTTCACAGGGTCAGCAGGTGAGTGTGTGTGTAGTTCAGGCTTTAGCTTTGACCTTAGTCTTTTTGCTCGTATTCTTGTCTTTGCTCTAATCTTTTAAAAGCTTCTCTAATAAATATTCAATTTCATTCCCTGTTCATGGATATTTAGATTCAACAGATGCTCCAGAACTTTCAGCAGCATCCAGTGAAGCCAGAGACCAACACTCAACCTCCTCTTCATGCAGTCCAAACACAGGCCCAAAACATCACTACTGCCCTGGGCATGGTCACCACACAGCCTCCCATACTCAACCAGCCCACACAGCAGAAAACAGCCTTTGACTCGGTAACATTGCATTTGTGTATTTGCACATAGTTACAGTTTTTCTTTGCATTACGGCAGAGATCAGGTATTGTTTAGACGTTTTATAATACAGCACTAACAAAACGTTGGCTGTACAAGCTAGCTGTATGTGATTGTTTGTTTATTTTTTACATTTATGACATCTTTCTCTCTCTCTCTTAGAAATTGCTGGACCGTTTTGACTATGACGATGAACCAGAAGTTGGAGAAGAAACAAAGAAGGATGAAATCTCATCGCAGCCCTCATTGTAAGCTTTCAATTTCTTACATATGCTAGCATGTCTGATGACAGGAGGTGGGAAGCTTTCATATATTTTTTTAGAAATGAAGCTGTGAAATTGATATTTTTATCATCACAGTATGCAGCAGCCTTCAGCCTTCCCACAGCACATGGAGCACTTTAAACCACCAATGATTAACATGTCACAAGACATTTCACAACAGGTAAGAATGTTTTTATCTGCAAAGTAAAAGTACTGTAATAGTTTCTTTACTTTAACATTTAACTGTACATTTACTGTAAATGTAAGTGTCTCATCACCTTAAACACTACAGCTCGTGTTGTAAGAGGGTTACATAATATGTACAGTACAGTGTAGGGTCAGCTTTTTATTTGTAGAAGGCAAAAATGTTTACAAAAAAGAAAAATATGTTAGGTAAATCTGTGGTAATCCCTGCTGTACATGTACAATGTTTATCATGTTTGTCTTTTTCAGGTTCCCCCTCCTCCTAATGGCCAGGCCTGTGGTTTACCACCAGGACAAAGCTTCCCAGTTATGATGCCTCCTATGGGGAATGCTCTGCCAGGGCAGCCCCTCCCTGGTTCTACTGGGCTTCCAGGCTTTCCAGGGGTATACCCTCCTCACAGCATAGCCCAGCAGCAACAGGTGGAGATATCCATTGAATAAAGGATATAGATATATTATTGTAATTGTATAAGTACAATGAGATTTTGATATCCATCCAAAAACCATTCTTGGGGAAAATTAAGTTGCTAAAGCACTTTTGTATTATATAAAATATGAATTGGAATACCAGAAAGCTGGAAAACAGATGACTGAGCTGGAAGATTAAGAGGTGTATTTTGTATTTTGCTGTGTATAATCTAAATCAGTTTAGTTGTAAACAAGGGCCCAGTGTTGTATGGGGTTTGTATGCTCATAAGAAAACTACTTTGGAATTAGAAGATTGTGTTTTCCAGGTATGGAAAGGTTTTGTTAAAAAAAAAAAAAAGAAAACTAATGGAAATAATGTAATAAATAATTATAAATATTAAACATACCATTATTGACAAGTGATTAAAAAATCTAATTATTACCAATTTCCACTGTGTATAAACATACTCGAATAACTTGTTGTGTGGTCAAAATGTGTACGAGCCCTGGTTGTAGATGTAAATTTTAACAAATCACAACCGTGTCTTCTTCATATTATATCAGGATACGTCAATGGTTGTGGATCATTCATCTGTCAGGGATGGCAGACATGGTCGGAGGTCACACTCAGGCTCCAGGTAAGTATTTGAAATAAGATATGGCATGTCTAACTAGGCTTCCATGTGCACACTGTAATGTGCCCTTTTTTTTATATTTCTTGGCTTATGCATGTAAACTGCTTATGTTATGTTCATTTATGATGAACATACCATAAGTTGCAATGTCTTTTATTTTCTCCAGGTCCCCAAAGCGGAGGAGGTCACGGTCTAATTCCCGCACACGGCGATCAAGGCACACTCGATCCCGCTCACGCTCCAGAGACCGGCGTTTCCATTCTCCGCGATCTTGCTCAGAAGAACTCAGGGAGAGAGAGAAAGAGAGAGAGCGACGGCAGAAAGGCCTTCCGCCACCAAGGAGCGAGACACTAAGCAGTGAGTCATGATCTATTTATGGCCATAATTATTTTAGTAGATAGACAGAGACTTCAAATGATTTGCTAGGCATGTGCAATATGTTTGTAGTAGTTTCCTGAAATGATTGCCTTTGGATGACACCACAGAAGAAAAAAAAGGATTTTTCTTTTCAGTTTGCAGTACGACTCTCTGGGTGGGCCAACTGGACAAGAGAACACAACAGCAAGATGTTGCCAGCATTCTGGAGGAGTTTGGGCAGATCGAATCCATCAGCGTAAGTGGAGTTAGAGGGTAGTTACTTTGATCTCACCGTGACTACGTCCTGTGGTTTGTAACAGTGACATCTTAATTTTCTCCTTTGATGATGAAAAATGCAGCTTAAATTGGCGGTCACCTTATAGCTAATGTGTTGTCATTTATTTTGTGTTTTTCATAGGAGTTATTACATAAACAACTTTATGATTTGTTGCCTGTATTTAGTGGTTATTGGAAGAAGATGACTAACTGCCAAAATTTTGCCCAGTGTTGTGTCTGATTCTCGGCTAACTCAATGGCAACCAAAATCTTCTTGTTTTTGGTGCATTAACTGTCTTTCCCTTTTTCTTGTTAAGATGATACCTCCACGTGGCTGTGCCTATATCGTCATGATACATAGGCAAGATGCCTTTAGGGCTCTACAGAAGCTGAGTAGAGGAACTTACAAGGTTAACCAGAAAGCCATCAAGGTGAGCGAGAGACACATGTTGCCGCTTATTGAGAAGAAATTATTATTATTATGTCCGAGTTTTAATTAGGAATTGTTCATTTCTGTCCAGATTGCTTGGGCTTTGAACAAGGGCATAAAGGCTGAATTTAAGCAGTACTGGGATGTTGAGCTGGGTGTCACCTACGTACCCTGGTCTAAAATCAGAGAGGACCAGTTGGAGGAGCTGAAAGAAGGAGGGACATTGGATGTAGATACCTTATCACCAGGTAAAAACCCTGACAGACACAGACATTAGCAAATCACATGAACAACTTAAGAAATAAAATGCTGCCACATAGTTCAAGTAGGAAGTCCTGATAGCCATGAAAGTTCACAGAAAAAAACGGCTTGCACAGGAAATAATTCGTGATGTTATTGTGTTTTCTAGTCTATTGGATAGTCTTTTTTTATAAGCCTGATTTGTGTTTTCCAGAGTGGAGTAGAATGAGGAAGACTCTTGACCACCAAGAGGAACTCACCCACAACGGCCGCTCAGAGCCACAGCAGCCAGAGGGGAAACAAGTATTACCCGTGGCTCCTCCAGTTGCTCCGCCTGCACAGGTAAACAATAGCTGCAAGATCATTCGTTAGTTTCATTAGTTGGAGCCTCAGTATCTATATGTTCTTAAAGCCAGGTATAACGTAACAAGCTGGTTTGACACATGGTCCATACCTACATTTAAAAAAGATAAGGTATTTTGGATAACAAAGCATGATTTACAAATATTTTTAATGTAGCTTTAAGTTTCTTAACTGCTGTATCTCCACATTGTCACTAGGAGGTATCACCACTAACTTTCTCATTTGGCATCAACAGTAAATCCTATAAATCTTCTCAGGTGCCTCCAGTGCAGCAGCCAATGGTTGGTGTGGGTGTTCTCCAGCGTCCTGTCTTCCCTGCTCCCATAGGCATGCCTCCGCCTTCCTTCCTCCCAGGCGTACCCCCTCCTCCTTTCATCCGACCTGGTTTCAACCCCATGCAGATGCCTCCAGGTAGCACCCCCTGCATTTGCCATTAAATCATCTGTCACTTGCTTTTGTTAGGTTTCTTCGTGTTACACAATGTCTGTTCTAGCTATTTAAATTATTCTTATCAGTAGACATCTTGTTATTTTAAATATGTAGGACTTTCTGATTTGGATGAGGTGAACCAATACAGGCATCCAGTTAGAGATGAAAGTGGATATAATTATGATGCTGAGGATTTATTGCTTAAATTTCACCATAAGAAAGTGACTTATTTTGGTGTCCACGAGACACTTTGTGTTGGTTTCAGTTTTAGTCATATTTTGGGCAGACTTGATTTTAAAATGAGGCAGCATCGCTCTGTGCAATGATTTACTCTTTCACCCAGCTGCACTTCTCTGCTAAAAAAGTGGAGTGGGGAGTGTCTGCAGCCTTTGTCATGCATGTGCTCTTGTAAAAAGCTGATTTGAAACCTGGTTATGCATATATATGGCAGATGAATCTACCTTGGAAAATCAGGTTTCTCTAACCCCTCACACAGATTACAAAAACCAGGTTTCCCATTTACATGACAGTTAAGGAAGCGGCTTAAGTGTGGCTTAAATACACACACTAAATCTTTTTTTTCTGAAGAAAATAACAGAAACGTAAAGAAGTACTTATTATTACTCACTCGTGCATGCGCACACACTATACCAAATCTGCATTCTTCACAACTTTTTCTCTGCAGCTATGATCCTAATGCTTCCCTCTGACCTCGACTGTGTGGCATACTAATAATTTAAATGACTAACATTATCAATATCACTTTACAACACTTGATTGCTCCTTATTAATTCATTCATATGTGGGTATTGATGTTGTTTGATGTCACAAAGAGCATGTGAGAAAATAATTGTCAAGAATCGCCAGAACAAGCACAATGCACAGATGTTTTATCTTTTTACTTTCAGATTTTTAATGGAAATCCCATCACTGACAAGCTAGTTCGCTTACCTGTTGCAATAGTTACCAAATTATTTTTAGATAAATCTATATGACCCTTATATAGATTTGTTAAGATATTGCTTCTTTGACAGTTTACTACCAGCAAATGGATATAATAGTTTAGCTTGATATATGCAAAAATATTATCTGTGCTTTTGTGGTGTCCACTTTTTCAAGTTGTTTAATACAAACCAGAGTTCAACTGACAAATTGAGCCAAACTGGGAAATATAACAGTTTCAACAAACTAGGCTACTGTGAAAGCACCTTAGCTCATCTGACTGTTCTCCTCCTAGGATTTCCTCCCCCAGGTGCCATGCCTCTAGGTCACCCACCTTCCTCCAAAGGTGGAGTCGAGGAACTGCCTCTGGACCCAGCAGGTCTGGGCAACAGGAAAAATGATGAGGTCCCTGAGGGTCGCAATATCTTCAACAACGAGATCGAACCTATGAGTGAGTCTGTTTTTCTTTTCTGAACTTTCACCAGATGCAGTGATTTGTTTATCCTCGTTTTGCCATTGATCATAAAAAGATTTTTAAAATCAGTTAGTACGATAGTCACTCAGTTGGTTGATATGTAGAAATTTATTTGACCAATTTAATAACAATTAATTTGCAATTATCAAGTGAAAAGTTATGAATGATGTGTTTTGTTTTTGTTTCCATGTTAGGTAATCAATTAGGTGTACCTCCAGGTGCTCCTCCAAGTGCTATTCCAGGTGTCCTTCCAGGCGTTCCTGCAAGTGGACTTTCAGGTATACCTGCCGGTGGACCTCCGGGTGGACCTCCAGGTGTCCATCCAGGTGGACATCCTGGTTCTCTTCCAGGTGGTCCTCCAGGAAACATCCAAACACCTTCTGGTGGTCTGCTAGGTGCAAGGCCTGGTATAATCCCACTCCAGCGTCCTCCCCTTGCCCTCCCACCACACATGCAACGTTTTCCTCCACCCCATGGTCCAAGACCTCCTCACCCCAACATGCCCCCCATGCCCCCACAGATGATGCCCAGGGGACCACACCCTCAGATAATGCACCACGAGCCCCCTCCACCTAAAGGAGGCTTTGGGGTGCCCCCTCCTCACAGTATGAGGCCCCCTTTCCCTCCGCATGGGCATGGCCCTCCTCCTCAAGGTCCTCCTCCTCCCTTTATCAGGCCAGCCGGTCCTCGTGGCCTGGAGGGGCCAGATGAAATGGATGGCAGGCCATTCAGAGGAGACAGGCCTGGATTCAGGGACCGAGAACCAGAGAGAGACAGAGACTGGGATCAAGACAGGGATAGAGAGAGAGACCGAGGTTTTGGAGGTGGAAGACGTCCATTTGGAGATGGAAGCAGGGGAGGGGGTGCTGATAGAATTGATGGGAGAGAGAGGCTTGGAGGCTGGCAGGAAGATGGAGGTGATCAACGGGGTGGAGGATGGGAAAGAGACAGGGACAGAGATCGGGACAGGGACCGGGACCGGGAGAGAGACCGGGACAGGGACCGGGAGAAAGACAGGGACCGGGACAGAGACAGGGACAGAGACAGGGACAGAGACAGGGACAGAGACAGAGACAGAGACAGAGACAGGGACAGAGACCGGGACAGAGACCGGGAGAGAGATAGGGACCACGAACGTGATCGAGACAAACGGGACTGGAGGGAGAGGCGAAGCGGCCTGGATAGTGAGAGGGAACGTGGAAGGGGTGATGATGAGAAGGAGTATGGGAGGGGCGAAAGAGGAAGGGGAGAAGGAGGAGGTCGAGAAAGAGGGAGAGGACCCGAAGGAAAAGAAGGGGACAAGTCCAGGCGAGAACGTCGAGAGAGGACCACGCGGTGGGATAGGGATGATCGATTGGCTGAACTGGAAAACATGGACAGATTTCGGACCCCTAACAACTCAGGACAACCCCGTATGACTCCTGTGGTTACTGTGGAAACCAGTAAAGAACCAAGTGTGAAAGTTTCTCAAAAGCAGACAGAATCAGAACTTATAGCTCCGGCCACACAGGTAACTACTGCTGCAGGAGATCCGATGCCCTCTGAGCCCTTACCTCCAGCTCAAAGTGAGCCCTCAGAAACAAAACAGGAAGCAGCATCTTAGACTGGTTCGCTGCTCCTTCAGCCAGAGACTACTGCGAAACAGTGAAAAAGAAAAAGGTGTTTTCCACTAGGATAGCGAGCCTCAACTCTTTGCAGATGAATTCTAACTAGTCACAGTTTGTCAGTTGGTCATTCAAACTTCCTCGGTTGCAACACATTTCTTGAAAACAAACCTCTACCAATGAACAGTGATAGTTTTCAGAATTTATGGCTTGTGGTCAAATCTGGCTTTGCGTCTGTTTTAAAACACAACCACATGAAAATTAGTTTGGAAAATGACTTCTGTTAAGTATTTGCTATCAACTCTAGCTTTTTTTTTTCCTCCTTCGTGTAACTTGTTAGAATGAATGAAGTGCTTGCATGTAACTTAGCTCTTTCCATCTGACATTAATTGGAGTATAGCTCTTATGGTTTTACTCAAGTTGGTTTGCAGACAGAAGGAAAAAATCATGTCTATGATAGATTTATTTCTACTCCGTTACTTCCTCATCTCTGTCGTAGCAGGCACCCTTCTGCAAGGTGAATATATTCATTTTAAAATAGTTTTAAAATTTTCACCAAAATGTTATGTCAAGCACTGAATAACAGTTCTGTAACTTACCGTTTAACTTTCTTTGTTGTTTTCATCTCATCTTGTGTTTTGTCAGCCCATCATTGCAATATCACAGCCAGTAAACCACAGCTTTGAAATGTGCATGGTGGTCTTAAAAGGATGTTGAATGAAAAATGAAAAAAATAAAGAAGTATCAGTTGGGTAACATCCCTCTGGATGTTGGGTAAAGACAACTGTTAGACATTTGGTTCAATAACTGATGAATCCGATGAATGACATACACATGAACTGGCCATTACACACTGTCCTTAAAGTGGTTTCTTGTTTTAATATGAATTATTTCATTAGGACTGAGGTTCTTTCAAACATAAGGTTCAGAAGAAGCTATGTTTGTTCACAAATGGTCTCAGAATCGAGCGTACTGGTTAGGGGTTAGGGTCATCTTTTACTATTAAGAGATTTAGATTCAATTCCTGAGTAAAACCTGAATTCTAATATGTTTAGTCGTTCGATCATACTGTTGTTCACATGTCACATCATAACAAACTTCTTATTCTCATATATTCATATAGTCATAATGTTTGCTTCAAAAACACTGGACATAGAAACTCCAACAGCAAAGATTAATATTTTGCCTTAAATGATAGAAGAAAAAGTAAGGGGGGAAAAAGTAAATTAATGGAGTACATTTATTTATGAGAAATTTGACATGTAGTTAGTCAGCTAAGCAACAAACTTTTGAAACATTTTTCTCTGGTAAAGTGAATTTAATTTCCATTAAATGCTTTAACAGGTCTTTTCTAAACTAACATCTGCAAAAAAACAAATGCAAAAATACATTCTTCAGATCTGTGTAGTGTTTTTTTCCCTGTTGGTTAAATCTCACACACTTGCCTACATGTATGCATTTTTTATTTTATTTTTAATGAAATAACACTGAACATTTTGAACATCCTCTGCTGGATGTGGATGAGAAGCAAATGCAAGTTTCATAAAAACTGTCGTCCACAAAAAATGAGCAGAATATTCGAGCTACTCCAAGTTATCAGGCAGACTCTATTAACTTTATGTTGGAGGTCTTTTCTTTATCCCATGTGTATGAATGGAAGGAGGGAAACATGTTAAATCAGGAGACAAAACCAACTTGTATTTCGGAATCGTGTTATGCTGGTCTGATCTTTGTCAATTAAACTTAGATTTTAATTTGCTGTGTCTCCACGAAAAAACAAAACATAACAAAATATATTTTTTATCTTTTCAATTTTTATGTTTAGATGTTGTGAAGCCACACTGCTAACCTCTGAAGCCCACATTCAGCTGGTCCAACCCCTGTTCTCAAATTATTTTAACACAGGGCAAAACTAATATGATGAAATGAAGCGTATTGCTTGGGGCACGCTGCTGTAAATATGCTTGTATCACTGACGATTCTAAGGTGTCGTGGTAACTGTTTATAATCTGTGATTTGTTTGTTGGAGAGAAACAAGTTGACTTGGAAGGAATAACCAAGGCCCTTTGCTTTAATGTTTTTAACTCCTTATGGTTTGAAAGTTGACAGATGTTTCTATGATTTGTTAAAAATACAAAAGACATGGACATAAAGTCTTCAATATTTCAGCCATAGGAAATTGTTTTTAATAAATGATTTTTTTACCAAATCATTTTTGCTTTTTCACTGTATATTTTGTGCTTAACAGTTGCTCAACTATCCGTCAGACATTGTTTGGAGAGATATTTAAAATAATTTCACGCATTTGATGCAATGGTGTGTTTATTTACTGCACTATTGCTAAGTATTTAGTGCTTATTTAACCTTTTATTTTATTCAGAGAAAGTTTACTTTAAGGTCATCACTGTTTTTCGTGCACAGTTGCTTACATTTATATTCGGAAGCTGCCCAGCACAAGCACAGTTTGACTTTTGTCCACTGAGCAGCTGGAGTCAATGGCGTTGCTTAAAGGCACTACAGTGATGTTGATGTGAGATTGATGAGTGCTGCTTTTTTACCTGTCCATCCAGATTTAATCGTACTGGTTACAAAGTCTTTGCTTTAAGCTTTTAGGCCACCCCTTCCTAAAAGTTTACTGGTTGACCCACTTAATTATTTTTTTCAGTCTCAATAACAAATGTCTAATGGGACTGTCTGTATTCAAATAACCTAGTCAGTTCTTTTTTGATCACCACATAGTCCAGTTAACAGGGCATTTGAGCCCTGTTAATAGCTTTGGCCCTCAATTTAGTTACTTTACATGCAACGTGGACATACAACATTTTTCGTGTTTCACCATTATCTTCATGTCGAAGCGTTCTTTCAGCTTATCCTCCAGTCTTCAACCCATTAGACAAATAATTTCGTTTATATTTGTGAAAGAATGATTTTCTCTTAGTGAATGTGGAATTGGGATTACACTGTACAAAAAATATATCATGCCTTTTAATAAATATTTATTTACACAGCATTATTAAAACATGAAAATAAAAAGCATAACTGTTTCCAAAAAGTCCATAGCAAACGTTTTGTATTTTATATTTTATAATGCGCCAGTGTCGAGGATTTCTTCACCCGCTGAATACATGTTGCTGTCGTAATAAACAACCACCAATCAAAATCCGTTTTCTTGATCGTATTTAATTGGGATTGGCTGCCTGTATTATGTGTCCGCCCACCGGTCCTTTGGTTGAATCCGGAACGAAAACGCCACACAAAGTTAGGCGTCCTTTAGAACTACTGCAGAGATGGCGCTGAAAGCTGTGTGTGTGCTGAAAGGAGCTGGAGAAACCAGCGGGACCGTTTATTTTGAGCAGGAAGTATGTTTTCCTTTCAGAGAAAGAATCGTCATGCTAGCTAGCTAGCCATTTTAATACCGTTAGCAGGACACTTGACTTGCATCCTCTAGCGAGCGTTAGCTCTCGAATGCCAAGCTAGCTAAGTTCTCATTCACAAGCCAGTAACGTTAGTTGCATTAAGGCAGATCAGGTTTCTACTACATAATAGATTTGAATGAGAAGGCGTCGAACATGGCTCATTACCTAGATTTGTCAAAACCTCTGATTTGAATAGGTTATGTTACCTGATAATGCAGATTTTTTTAATGCAAAATAACATTAGTTATCACACTGCAATCTGCGTGATTGTCAGGTGCGCCTAACATACCTACTTGACACCTTTTTGTTGAAAGTAAACTACTGTTGGAAACATGTAATTACAAAATGAATAGGAAAGCTGTGCCTTTTAAAAGCCATAACCTTTGAACGGCTTGTTAATCATCAACGTTACGTGTATTCAAACGCCTGTTGCATAACTTCATTGTTTGCAGTGTCAGTTTCTGAGGCTAACATTGTCAGTCTTATGTGGTTTCCTGGCGGGCACCCAGTCAGAGGTCACCACAGTTTGTAATCGTTTTGGTTATTGTGGTTGTCTAAAGCGGTATAACTTGTAGCATTTATGCCTTAATAAAACGCTTGCTCACTAATTAAATTTGCTGAGTCACTGCCTGCCCTGTTACTTGTCCGCCTCGTTGATAAGAGTGAAGCACGGCGGCTCAAGCATGCGGTATCGAGGTTTAGATTAACATTAGGCTAAGTTACAGTAGATTAAAAGTTACGTGTTGTACATCAAGTTATGGTTAGAATAAAATCTGTATACTCAGTCCTCCACGGCACCAGGTGTTACTGCTGGGCTAAATATTTTGACAGTTAAAGTGGTTATGGTGGCATGGAGAATGCACATGCATGCAAATGAAAATGCTGGTGTTAGCAGGCATGTTGTTGCAGTTTCAGTCTGTTAACTTCTTGTATTAGCCATAAACGCAGACATCTTGTGTGCATTGTGTTACAGTTGTTGACCTGATGAAGGTTTTTAACATTTAGCTTTTTTTTTTTTTACCAGACGTGATGAAATTGGAAGTTTCCTTTACATTTTTCTTAACATATTATTTTGTATTACTAACAAGACTGTCTAGCTGCTGATGAAAATAATCCTTGTACTTCAGTTTAAAGTCCTTCTAGTCACCTGGCTGTGGCAGCCCTTTTGTGTTTTTGGATTCTCTTAATAAATTGTGCTGTCCTGATCTGCTAGAGTAACTCAGCTGCAGTGAAAGTCACAGGGGAAATTAAAGGCCTGACCCCTGGTGATCATGGTTTCCATGTTCATGCATTTGGAGACAACACAAATGGTAAGAATCAGACTATAGTTGTGCATTAAATAGTTTTCTGAAATTGCAAGATTTTAAATAAATCTTACTACATTGTATGGTTTCAATCTGCCTATACAGTGTTTCATGACTGATGCCTGTTTTTGCTTTTATTACATTTACTCCCAGGGTGCATCAGTGCGGGACCTCACTACAATCCTTTCGAGAAGAATCATGCAGGTCCTGGTGATGCAGAAAGGTGAGTTAAATCTGATTTTAAAAAGAGCCATTTGGAGCCATAGCTGTTCTCAATAATTGTGACTGTTACTACTCTATATACTCTATTATAATAGTTGATGCAAAAGGTTAAAATTTATCTAAGGAAAAAAGTAAACATATTACTTGGTGCTATTCGTGCACTGGAGGCTACACTGATTTGTGTTTGATGGAGCAGACAAGTGTTATTTGCATACTGTCTGTGTATATTTGTATTTAATCTAAAGGAAGATTTAACAATGTTTTTTTTTTTCTGTGAATTTGTCTCTTTTCTCTTTTGAGGGGAACAAACGTGGCTTTATATCAGTTTGCCTTTTGTTAGATAATAGTATTTCTATCCAAAGTCTGGAATCATGGAGAGAGAAAGGGGCAGAGAATGCAACAAAAAGTGCCTAATGAAATACGATGAAAATCAACTGTTGTTTAAACACTGATTATATACACAAGAATTACTACACTTGAGTGACTAGTGAGTTTAATAACTCAGTACAAGTTATATAAACGTTCCCCAAAATGTATCTAAATATTCTTGTACTTTTATTTATTGTACTTTGCCCAACTCTATATATATATATATATATGAATATATATATATATATATATATATATGAATAAATAGACACGTTGGAGACCTGGGAAATGTGACTGCAGGAGAAGATAATGTTGCCAAGATTGACATCACTGACAAGATCATCTCTCTCACTGGCCCCAACTCCATTATTGGTCGAACCATGGTGGTAAGGCAAAGTGCCTGATATTTCCTATTTCACTTGCAGTGAGCAAAATGTGAGATTAGTAAGCCAGGTTTTCAGCATAAAACACAATCATCTTAGCCTTATAAAAGTGTGTGTTTTAGTGATTGGAACTAAGCATCTGTGCTAAAAACTGAAAACCTTTGTTTAACTGTGCTTTCTGTTGTGTGTTAGATCCATGAGAAAGCCGATGACCTGGGAAAAGGAGGCAATGAGGAGAGTCTAAAGACTGGAAATGCTGGTGGACGTTTGGCCTGTGGAGTTATTGGCATCGCCCAGTAAACTTTGAGCACTGAAAAAAGGTTTTCTCCCCAAAGCACTTAGGACCAACATAGCTACTTAATGTGACAGTTTGTCCTTTTCAAATACTCTGTGGCTTTTTTGACTAGTCAGAAGAGTAGATGATGCTTCACCTTGTCCTCTTTTCCATTGCAGTTGTATGTATAGATTTATGCGTCTGCTGATAAGTGTTGGTCCCAAACAAATTGTAACACAAGTAATAATCAGATGTTTACAGTTTGCAAAGTTACTCAATAAATTGTCACTTCCCCTGAACATGTCTCATACTTCTGTTATTTTACCTGAACAAGAATTTCAGCACAACTGCCATTGTGCCAGTTCTTGGTACAACCTTTATACGTATTTTGTATCATTGTTCCAAAACCTGTGACTTTATTAGAAGAAGAAATATTTTAATGTATCCTTTTACAAATTGTGACACCATATTATTATACAGATTTAATAAGTAATACTTCAAATCATTTAGGACTAAATGTAATGAAACTCATGTTATTGCGCTTATTGCAGATTTGCGCCACTATAATGTACCAACAACTATTATACAGCCTCTATCCACTATCTTGCGTCCCACAGAAGAGATAAACTTAAGTTAACTTCAGATAACTTTGAGTTATAAAAGTCAATGTTTTTCCAACCTATTGTCACAAAGCCATAGAAACAAAACATCAGATAAAAGATGTTACTAATATTTGTATATTATATATTTATATTTTACAAATATAGATTTATCTTTGTCTGGGAGGCTCAATCACTTAAATTGTCTGGATTGTGTATTGAACTGTATCATCCTCTAGGGGGCACTGCTACTTTCTGTATCTCAAAGTGTTTTAACCCACAGAACAGAACTGATACTTCCTCACAGATGGATCAGCTCACATTTTGTCCTCATTAAAAATGCTTTTGTGGGGATATTTATACATTTATTTATACAGCTTAATGCTTTATTTTTTTACATCATCATAGGACCCACAGACCTTGTTGCTGCCCATTGCACTGCAAATAATTAATCCAATAAATTATTAATCCATACATAGGAACATTAAATTTCATAAACGTTTCAGACAGACCACAAGAGACAATCTACTAAAATATAAATAACAGTTTGCAATAAGACATTTTAGGTTAAAACTGGAATCTTGTTAAACTGAACAGCTGTGACCGGCAGTGAGATTCACACATGCACAGTAACACACATGTACACGCTGCTGCCTACAGACAGCCGGAGCATGGCTGCTGAAATTGCATACTTTAAGTCAGATGCTCCCATGTGAAGTGTCTTGGCACTCTCTGCTCTTCTCCTTGGGAAATGAGAGATTAGATGCCCTTCAATGGAGTTAATACCTCAGGGAGTAATTCACAGGTGTGTGCAATTCAAATTCATACATGTGTGTACATATCTTTAGCTTTGAACTCAGTGAAATAATCATATAACCAAACGTGGAAATCTGTTAACGTATGGCAACGTGTATAGCTGCTGTCATATTTTCTAACTCAACAATTCTATTTTATTCTATTAAGATTGAAGGGTGTATTACTTTTTTACGCATGGAAGGCAGTGCATATGTTTCTCACTGTGTTTAGGTATCTGTAGTGATGCTGTTTCAGGCCAAGAACTCAAAGGCAGCCCAAAACTGCATATATACATGTTGAAATAGCTGTATAAGTGTAGACAGATGCATCCAGCAGAGCGAAAAGACTGACTGACTGTAAAAGCTGGTATAAATAGCTTGGGAGTGGAAGTGATGAATAATAGAGACTGCTGATGCTGACAGTGAAGGAGAGGCTGTGGCAGCAGCACAGTTTAACAAAGCTTAGATTAGAAAATAGTAGAATATAATAAAATGAGAAATAACTATGAGAAGTATATAAGCTGTTGACAAAAGGTCGTGTTAATAATTATTCTATCTTGTTGATTATGTCACATGTTTAAAATTTCGAAAACTTGACTCAGCTTAAGCTCAAGCTTAAGGTCTAAGAGGTGTTTCGTCCAAGAGTTTGTAAATGTTGACACAAACTAACCAACAAAAACCTGTTGGTTTTGTCAGCCTTCACCTTCACACCAGAGACAAATTTAAATTCAGTCAGCACCTGAGATGAGCCAATGCAAAACACACATAGAGAAGGCCTGGAGCATAACTGCAGCTATACCTTAACAACAATCTTTCAGGTGAAAGTTAATGCTTAAGGGATTTTCTACCTTTAAGCACAGAGTGTTCCTCCCAAAGTCTTATAATTATATAGTCTCTTACAATTCTTACAGGGTTCAGTTCTGTTGTTGCTTACATACTGATAATAAATTCATGCGTATACAAAAAGAAAAGAAAGGAAAAAATGTCCAACTATTAACTGATATCCAAGGTTGTCTGTGGCAAAATAGTCCCATTGTGGTCACTGAAAGATTATGGATGTTTGTTTTTAAGCAAGGAAAGTGTTAGGTTTACTTTGTCTATGAGCTTTCACAGGGTGGTTTTCTTTTTTAATAAGCATCCAGCTTTGCAATCCAAAACGCTGCTGACAAGAACCAGAGTGGTCACATTTCCGGACGAAATCATCCAACTGGCCCAGGGCTGTAGCACTGAATGTGTAGTGAGGAGCTGCAACTGGACACGTTTGACAGGCTTTTACTTGTTTTATAGCTCCATGCTGTATATACTATGTTCCCACCTGTCTGCAAAAAGTAAAGGTGATTTATTATCCTTCCATTCATTATCTATAGCCATGTATCCTTGAGAATTGCTGAGCAGCTGGAGCCTGTCCCAGCTGACGTTGGACAATATGCAGGATACACCCTGGACAGGTGACCATCTATCCCAAGACTAGGTGATTTATCTATGCCGAAATATTTTGCTATGACTGGGAAAATAAAAAGCTCATTTAGGTGTGCATCTAACTGATATGGTTAATCCAAGGTACATTTGTTATTCTCGAGGAATAGCTTGCACAAAAGTACATGTTTTGAAACAAACACTGGAAACATTGAGTCTCCTGTAACCCGCCTTTATTCTCTGGGGTGAGAGTTCAACTTTCAGTAGTCTACCACTGACATTGCGGGGATATTTTAGAGACTGGGAGCCACAGGTCAGGGGTGAGATACCATAAATGGTGCCCGTCCCATGAGACAAGGCTGGTTGGTAGACAGACTACATACAAGACCCATGTGACCTAACCTCTGACCCTTGAGCTGTGTGTCATGTGATCATAAGAGTGGCAACTCCTAACTCAAGAGACGCTCTTAAATTTGGCAGCTAGTTTCTCTTTCATGCTGTTCATTTTCTCCTCTGATATATTTATTCTGCTGACATGAACAATAATAACCATTGTTAGGAATATAAAGGTACATTCTGTAATTATTTGTGCAAAAACATTTCAGTAGTCTTTTAACTGTGGAGATCCATGTTGTGTATACAGGCTATAAGAGGGTTGTAGGCTGTGTTCAAGCAGCTTGGAGACGACTCCAAAGGGATTCAAAGGCCTATTTAACACAGTAAACACACATCCTGTCATCCATGGTCAAACAGCAGTCTAGGGATTTCACCTCTGAACTCAGCAATCTGCAAAACCCTGCACAACCATAACTCTTTTTTTCTAGAGAAAGTTCTTCTTATTCTTTCTAAGATGAGTGACTGTAGAATTTCAGGCACTGTCCTTGCTGAATGAAAGAAGACACAGAGGCTACTGAGACTCTTGCCCGACGTGTCCTTGTGTGACATTCCAGAGATAGGTCTGTGACTAACTCTGTGTCTAACTCACTGGCAAAAATACAGTTTTGTTTTGTTAGTTTTGACTTCTCTCTGTTTTATTTAATTGTAAATTTAGTATTTATTTGTTTTGGACAGTTGGTCTGACAATCATAGATTTCTAAGTAGACTAAGCAGCTTCAGCTGTGCTAGTGGCTCAGTGAGACTGTAATTGAATTAAAAGACTACATCAGCATGTTAACCTACAGTTGTTAACCAGGTGCAATGTTCAGCACAGTCCCGTTCTTACTTTAACATGTCAGCGCATTTGATAATTAGCACAACATACTACGTTTAATATGATTGCGGCACAACTTGAAATGCCAGGGTATCACCATAGTTACAGTTGCATATGTGAGGGAACACGAATGTGTATACTAAATTTTTCCAGCAGTCCGTACAATTGTTGATACATTTCGTTAAAACCACAAATCTGAACCTCATGGTGGTGCTAGAGGAGAAGTCAGAAGATTAATAAAATTATTAGAGTTTATGGACCTGTGAAGCTATGGAAATGTCTAAATAAGCCTTTTAGTAGATGTTCTATATAAATGACTGAACAAAAATCTTTCTTATAGACCATTTACAGAAATTATGACATCAGGGATTATCTGTAGTTTAAGTTTCTACTCTTTCCTCTTCCACGCTTCTTAGTTCCTCAGATCCTGTTCATGCAGAGTTTTCCCTGCTGACTGAGTCTGAGTTCCATTATGTAAATCAATTCCCTCTGCAAATAAACATTCAAAGCAAACATTTTAGCAGGGAGGTACAAAAAGGAGGCATATGAACAAAATGAAAAGAGGAAACATAGGAAGGAGAGTAGGAGAGTAGGTGCTGTACACTCTGCTCAGGTGTCTGAGTGTCGAACCTGAAGCATACGTAGATCAGTCTTTACTCATTTTGTATAGGCACTCCACGCAGATGTCATGCATTTTTGATTATTTTCTTTCTTGCCAGCTTATCATGTGCTCTTAGTAGCATGTGTGTGCGTGTGAGTTTTCCATTAAAGACTCTCATAGGTGTGTGTGAAATGTACTGTTCAGGTGTGAAGTGTTCCACGGTTCCCAGCAGAATGAGGACTGCTACACACTTGAGTCTTGTCAGAGAAAGAGAGAAGTTGGGGGAAGGGATCACAAAGAAGGAGGCAAGGAAAGAGGGAGTGATGGTCACAGGTTCTCTTGCTCATATCCTAGAGAATAGATCTTCTATATTGTGTAAAGTCAGAATAAAATGAACGTTCATGCTGTACTTGCTTATACACTGCCCTCTGTCTCACACTCTTTAGTCCACCTTTCTGATTTATTTCTTTTTCTTTAGTTCTTCTTTCATTCTTATTTCTGTCCATTACAGATAACAAAGAGATTCTGGGCTCTGACCCTCATGCTCTTTGAATTACTATGCTAATATATGCATATTTTGTATCCCTTTGAATTTCAGAGCCCAAAATTATGCACTTCACTCCACATTTTGCTTAATTATTCATCTACTTCTGAAAACATTTTTGAAAAGTAAAATACGTGAAGGGATACTGAACTGTAAGAAGACCAGGGATGGATTTTCTGTCCTTTAAGGCACTTGATTATGTTAGATATACTTTCTTTTCCTATTCCAGAATCACAAAGGTGATGTGATATTGGCCAATAGTAATTGAGTGCACCTGAGCAAAGGCCTTGCAAGGCATCAGAGAGCAACTAATGTAAACTGACTTACATCAGCTAAATGTACCCCAGTTTAGGTACAGTGCAAGTAGAGCTGAACATGTGCACCAGCTAGTGTTTAAAATTATCATATTAATTACTTATGGTGCCCTCAGTGTTGTTATAGCTGGACAATAATTAACTTGTTTTAATTAGTGTGGTGTCGCTGAAGGAGGTGAAACTACAACACCTGCGATTACAGAAAAGGTTAGAGTGAGAGTGATAAATCTGCCACCAACAGCTGGTGCTAACCTCTACTAGCACTGTTTGAAGATTATGTTACATCAAGCCTTTTGTCAGATCTGTAACCAAGCAAATACTGACATCTCTCTACTCTCCAGATGCTGGAACATCAGCAAGTCCCCCAAGCTCCAATTACCATTGCACTTGCTGCCACCATCAGTTTGTTGAAGTACCTATAGTACTACACTTGGCCGATCATATGGTTTAAACAATATGACGTGCATGCAGCATTACTGTTTATGAGAGTAATTACTGTGCCTTGTTTCCTGTGGAGGTTTATGTTTATGTTTATCTTTGTTTATTTCTGGCATGAGGAACAACAAGCTAGCTAGTGTATAGTTTTGTGAATATAGTGCTGTGTGAGTCAGCAGTAACTTTGATTCAACTTTTGTTTATGGAACATCATCATTTTCTGATTTGTATCTGTTTACATAGTTTCACGTCCTTAATATGGAACATTTTCTCTAAGGATTTCTTTTCAGTTAGATGAGGAAAATTCTCCAAAGTGAGGACTTTTTTTCCAACAGGCGTTTGATCAGAGGTATAAAGTACACAAAATCAATACTTGCAGAACAAAAGTACCACTAAGAAAACAGTGTATTTTAAAGAATGTTGAATTCAAGGCTGGTAACAACATAAATGTGGAAATATAGTCCAGATTTGTTTGACAAAATAAAAAATTATGAAAATGTGAAAGATTTGAAAAATGACGACTGAAATGCTTTGTTAACTACAGACGGTGGATCAAAAACAGCAGTTGGTCAAGGTGGGCTTGATTTTAACCACCTTAGTGACAGGAGGTCACTACTATGAATGATAAAGAATCTTGCAAAAAGTAACTAACTGATTATATTAAAATGGATGTAGTGGAGTATTAGTAAACACAACAATAACATAAAATGTAAATACTCCACTAAAGTACAACTACCTCAAAATTGTACTCTGCCTTTGATTAAGATAAAATAAGAATAATATTTTTGTTCTTAATGTCCTTGATGGTATTTCCCAGACTATTTTAATTTGTCAAAAACATCAAGAAGGGAGGAGGATCATTCTGTAATCTCATTCTGTTAACTCTCCAGAATGTACTAATATTACAATCCACATACTGTAGTCTCAAATTCACAGCTTTCTTCTACTAGACCTCATCCACCTATAGGTCATGTCTGTTCTTATCATACACACATACACAGTCCTGTGTGTGATTGTATGTGTGGAGATCCTCTCTATTTATTATAGCATATAATCGAGACATATGACCAATATTTCACTGCACTCACTGAAAATCTATTCACTAATCCACCAAATCAATATCAGACAGGCAGGCTATTCAAGTGACACAGTAATTATAGCAGAAAAAGCAAATTTGACGAATGCAAACAATGGTGAACATTTACCACACAAAAACCTATATAATGTTGATACCAACCTATATTAACAAAAAATATTATAAACAATAAATTAATCCAGTGTTTTATTGTAAGATCCCCACTAAATGCTATCTGTCCGCCTCCTGTGGTTTGTCCCTTTCTGGCCATTTGTATATGTAATTATTTTAGGTCGCCAACTAAGACAGCATAAACCTGTGTTAAAACACTTATGTATTACAGCAGTGCAAATCCACCTCAGTCAGGGGAGTAAAACTCTTCGTCCTGATTTTGTATAGCAGGGCACAATGTTCCTAGGTTTTGCTGATGTACACAGAAAGTTTCAGATACGGAGACTGCGGTGGGGTGTCAGGTATCCTCTCCTGGCATCACGCTGAGCAATATCTTCTACATCTGATTTTGTTTTCCAGTATTTTATAGTTTTTGTTGTCGGCGTACATGTGAATGATTGTGCACATGGCTGTGTATGTCTTTGCGCATTTGTGTGCAAGTGTGTCTCATCACTGTCTCTGTGTATCTCTCTCAGTGGGTGGTAACTGTTAAAGTCTTCCATTTGGTGGGATTACTCCTCCAGTCAGTCCTGTGGGAGCAGCCATCAGCCCGTCATTTTTCAGAGAAACACTATACCTTCTGATGCTTTAATCCCTTCTTCCCTCTCCTCCTCCTCTCCTTTTGCCACACTCAAACTCTTAACCTCATCTCCCGTTTTCTCCTCCCCCATTCCCTTTTTGCTGGCGTTGTCAACTTTCAGCTGAAGTGGCTGAAATTCGGTAGATGCAGCAGTGCCAAGAGGATGCTGTTATTTATTCTTGTTATAACTGAGAACCGTGCGCGTTCTAGGTGTTTAAATCACCTAAACTAACAGAAAAACCTCAATAATGAGAGTAAGAGTCACTCAATGCGTTGCCACACACAACTCTGTGGCAGCTGGAGAGCTACTGAATGGGGATAGATCATGTGCATTTGAGATGGCTGTGTGTTAACAAAGAGGGATTGATGTAATGAGACAGGCACAACTGGCGAACAAGAAAAAGTCTAATTCTGTCGCTGCTGCTTGACCTGGAAACCACCCATATACAAAAATTTCTTAAATGAGCAGGAAGTGCATGAGAATGTGAGAGTGTTTTGTGCCCATGAAGTGTGGGAAGTAACAGGCTGAGAGAAAGAAGCATTTTAAACCATCACTAAGTCTACAGACATGCACACAATTACATTTCTAACATATATGTTAAGGATGTGTGATGTTTACCATGACCGTCATCTGAGTTTAGCATGTTCTACAGTTCAATGTCTGGGCAACATCTGTACTAAAATTACTGGTAATTCATTTAATGGAGTGGAGACAAATCTGTTTGTATTTAAGGTGACCTAAAATTCAATTAAAATGCAGCAACAAAACAACTATTAACATAATACTACATTTGTAGCCCTAATAAATGCTACTGAAGAACCACACATGTACAAATATCTTTGTTTTTCTGTCAATGTTACGTGTGACATCACTGCTTTAGGCCAGTGGTTTTTCCAAGATGCCATGTCAGAATCTATTTTCATCCTTGTCCAAGAGTGTCTGATGAGCAGTGAAATCGTTTGATGTTTGTGGCTGCACCCTCATAAGGGTTTAAGACTATGTGTCTGACGCATTTGAAGCGTGCTTTAATAACAAAAAGAGCAGAACGATGTGTGTGTGTGTTTTTTTGTCTCCACAGGCTGCAGCAATGAAGTGGGCTACGCAGTTTGAGCTCATGAATTTGTGACAAGGTCAGGAGGTTGTCCGGTTTTTTGTTTTCAGCTTTGCTACAGACTTATCTGTACCTCAATCTTCCTCCATCAGATGATTTTCTACACTGTCCACCACCCACACACATGCACATTTCTATTCCTTTGCTGCCATTCTTTGTTCTAATGTGTTTTTTCTTCGCTTTTACAGGTGAGACTCAGAGGATAAGAGACGGGAAGAGAAAGATAGATGAAAACACTGTTCCCACCCCTCCCATATGCTTGTATCACAGATAATCATCGTTGAATGCAGCACCCTAATTAATGCCATTCCCTGTTTAGATTGATGGGGTTTGAGTATGATACAGTGCATTTACTCCACTGATCTGGATGTTACTAACACTAACACTAACTTTATATCTGATGATTTGTCTTGATGACTACATGTCATTTTCTGTCAATTTTTCACTATTTGACCATATTCTGCATTCTCTTGGTAAAATATTATAAATGATTACTAGGGGTATATTTCTGACTTGATCGTTGACAATATTGGATGTTAACAAATGTGTATCCAGTCTTAACAATTTTAAAGATGTTGTTTGTTTTTACCTGTATTATACCTTGTATTATTATATTTTTCCTAGATTCAGGCACTTTACGGGATCAGCATGCAAAAACATATTAGTGGAAACTCCCAACTAGTTGGTTGCTGATGGGTTTAGTACAACGCCCCTACAGACAGATCTACACCAAGTATTATTTTTGTTCTTTGGATATACATGTGCATTATTTATTGCCTATTTGCGTTTTAATCTCAGCCCACATTAGAGTCATGTTTTAAACTCAGCTGATCCTGAAATAAACTAGTGTGTGTTCATGTTTTATTCATCCTTTTGCTATTTCCAGCACATGCTAGAAAAAGATATATCCTGTACAGAAACAATATTAACTGTGTAGGTGTCTCTAAGGATTTTTGTTGGTTGTTTTGTTTGTGGCCATCTGCATTTTCAGTGTGTTAACTGATTATTATGTGAACATTGTTGACAATACTGTGTGTGTGCATACTTCTATGTTTTCAGTAATCGTATGGACTGAAGTAGCTGTGTGAACATCAGTCGATCAGATTTTAGATAAACTAATATAAGCTCTGTGATAGTTTTTTAAATACTAAATTTGCTTATTAAATTTCTTGGAGACAGATAGATGAAAAGATGCTTTTCTGGACCTGTACACTAACTTAGTTTAGCACAAACGTGAAACATCTTTCCTACCAATTGCTCAGAATTACTCATTAACATCACCACTGATCGATAATATACTAGAGCTGCTAAGAATACCCCACATCTGATTCGAGAAAGGAGCAAAGCAGGAAACACAAACATTGTTTCAAATAGCGTTTGAATTGGTCACTTATCAACTGACAGGACAATGGATCTCACTGGGCCTGTAAACCCACACAGCTTTATAGTAATTCTTGCTGATTAGATCTCTGCCAAGGCTGAATTTGGGCTGGATGATACTGAGAGGCATGTGGTCACCTGACTGCATGTACTGAAAGGAACTAGAAAGATCAGTCAAAGCTTAAAGGAGAGGCCACGAACTGTCAATCAAACACAGATTCTTCACACACAGTCCATATCTAACTGAGATCTTTTTCTTGCATGAAAACACGTATGCTTCTCTGTACTGTAATAGTGTGTTAACAGACCACAAATGTAACATTGGTAATGAACAGTAATGTAGGAGTGACCAAAATAAATAGTAGTATACACTGTTCCTTACACAGTATATAACTTGCCCTGCAAGTAATGAGCTAAAATCTCCCACATGAATATTCATTAGACTCGTAGCTCTGGGCTAATGTAGCACAGATGTGTGTTGTGTGACCTTGGCATCTAAAGACAAGAATCTAAATGCACTTTAGCAAATGTTAATGTTAACTTTTACTACTATGGACCTTAGTAGGAAGATAACAGTGAACCATAACCATCCACTTACTTACCTCATTTGAAGTACAGCTGTGCAGTTTTACGTGTATCACATAAAACACTGTAGGCTGTATCACTGTTGTATTTTTAGTTGGCATGACTACAAAATTAAAGCAAAAGACACTGTAAACTAAACACCAGGAACGAGCATCAGTACTACAACACCTGCATGTGTATGTGTGGTTGTGTTTTTGGTGTAGGTAAGGCGCCACAGAGGAGGTTTGATCCATGTTTGAATAATTGACATCTCACCTATCGTGGCAAACCCAAGCTGTCCATCACGATGTGACACCTGATGCATGTCATTGTTTCTTTGTGTTGATCGTGAAGGGCTTCAGCGTACCACCTGGTGCCTGCTTATTCTGCAGTTCGGGGACCTGTCACTCACATCTGTTATTATTAATAACAGTGCAGTTATGTCTTTCTGTACCTGTCCAATGTATTTCTCTGTCTGTCTGTCGTGTGTGTGTGTGTGTGTGTGTGTGTGTGTGTGTGTGTGTGTGTGTGTGTGTGTGTGTGTGAAGTGTCCCATGCTAATGGAAAATGTATTCGTACTAGATTAGCTGATACGGCTGTAAGCAGCAGAAATAGCAACCAGTCGCTAACATGACTCTAAGAAAAAGGTAGCAGGCCAGAAGGGATGTACTACTGTGCCCCAGCAGTACATACATAATTCATCAGCTTTACTCGCATGGCTGGTGATAATGATTTTATCAAATCAGGCAAGGTGGGTGTTGGTTGGGTGGGGGAAATAGGCATCCTGACTGTGTGTATATCTTTTTTGTCCCATCTCCAATACAGTATGTTCATGAATTTCAATATGATAATATTTAGCAACAGAAATGGCAGGATGCATAAAATGGAAAACCAATCTATGTCTCATCCCTTCTGCTCTTAACTAATATTCCCACCCCCCAGCCACACATACAGACAGCGATAATGTTTGATAAGGATTGGCAGATGGAGTCTATTGTGCTTGAAAGGACAGCTCAGGTGTGCAGGAAGACAGCAGAACAAAACCGGCTATACTCACAGCGTTGCTACCGAATAGTCTGTTTACTCAACAGAAAACGCTGAATTAGTTCACAGTACAAAAGCAGCACACCAAATGACGAGCGCAGACAGAGGAAAACAAGCAAAACAAAAAGAAACCTCCAACGTCCTGATGTTTTAATGCTGCTCTCTGCTTACATAACATCCAGCACCTGCTGTTGTTACTGTTACCTCTTCTCTATTCAGCTTGTGCCAATATGTCATTACAGCCAATGCCCCGAGTTAAATTACTAGCCAATTCCTCCTGGGATAATTTCATTACAGCTCAATAAAGCTGTGTTTGGATAGGGGTATGAGAACTGGCCATCTAAGACGCTGTTCATCCTCCTGGATTGGTTATTTCCTGTTTCAGCCGGCTCCCAGCAGGACACGACCTTATATTGTTAGATCACAGAGACAGAAACAATCAGGCAGCCAGACAAGAAGGGGACAGACTGGGAAGAGAATGAAGTCTGATGAGTAGACAGGTGTGAGGAGCAGACAGACGGCGTACAGTATGTGCATGTGCAAACAAACAAACATGCATTACATAAAACAACTGTAATAGACATGAAGCAATGCATTTATAATAGGCTGAAATGTCATCACGGGCTTGGGGGGTAACAAACTGCGAACGTGTGTGTGTTGTCTGTGCACCAATGTTGTGACTGTCTCCCCTGTGGAGGCTGTGTCAGGTCCTTTTGTTGGCAGGATCTGTTACCTTTCCTGCCCTTTGTCCTGCGACAAAGACACAGTGCAGTAGACTGAGACAATATCATCAGTCTTTTATGTAATTGTCCCTGTTACATAAATTCTCACATCCTCAAGCCAAACATTTTGGTAAATTATTTGATAATCTTGAGAAATATGATGATGATTTTGTCGGATACAGAAGTTATCTAAAGACGAAGTAGTTAATTATTCAGCTGTATTAGTGTTTATCTGTAGATTTTACAGCTCTACACTAAGGTGGACTATTTATATTTTGAGATGGAAACATCAGAATACATTTTGACATAACTCACCACTGAATCACATCGTATGACTTCCTCATATGACATTTTTAAACAAGTGTCTTGTTTAAAAAATGAGGTGAAAGAAGCACAAAGTGCTGCCGTTTAACCGCCACCAAACTTATCAGTAAACACATTATACTATGGAACAATAGAATCTTCCTGACTCTTCCAAATCTGTGATACTGTATACCTGTGTCACTTGCACATATGTTTGCTTATATTGGCAACAAAAGCAAATAAGTGAACCACGGTACGTGCACTATTATGAAGCTGTAAATTTATTTGGCAAAAACACTGGCGTTTGTTTTGTTGCAACAAAGAACAACCATGGCCTGGAACAGTTGCGAAGTGAATCGTGCTGCACAAATGGTTTGAGTAGTTTGAGTGGAGGTCTTGATATTTTCTGACAGAAAAGTGGGTCACTGCTCGAATCCATTGCAATTGTGAATCTGAGATAACTACAACGGCTGTAAGTGAAAGCGAAGGCTACAAACTTCTCAGAGGCACATTTCAATTCTGTGCGGGATACAAAATATTTGTGAGTGTGAAAATAGTGGAAAAAAATGAATCTACCACTCTCGTGTTCGTCCTTTTCATTCCAAACGTCTGTTACAAAAAGCCTGGTTATAATGCAGTAAAGAGTGATGCAGCAGCAGAACTGCACTCTGGGGTAAGGTTTCTAAGAAGGAGCTGGATTCTTTCTGTACTCCACTGTCCACCTTTTTCACCTCTCCACTAAAATGATCTATTCTAGTGTAATAAATTTAACAAGTTACACATTTCAGGTTACCCACCCATTTATTTACTTTTCACTGTCTTAGTTTGTATTATGTATAATCTTTTTTTGGAAATTATATATATATTTTATCAGTATATATAGATCTAAATTTAACTTGCAGACTTGTGTTTGCATTCCTATGCTTATCCACTGTATCTGCGTGCCTTTGTTCTTGTGTAGAACTTCTGAGACCAGAGAGTCAGCAATTAAAAAGAGGACTCGGACATCTAAAGGCTTAGAGGCACAGACCCAGCACACATGCTGGCAGTCAACTGGCAAGCCGGGGGAGGTGAAATTGGAGAGAGAGTGAACAGAGAGAAGGAGGAGGGCAGGGTGAGTGAATGTGGGAGAGAACCGGAGAGCCAGAGAAAAGAGGGCGGGCTCAGACTCCGGCAGCACACACACACCCTCTCCTCAGCCTTCAGTCTGGTCTAGGCATGCAAGAGGCAGCACAAGTGAGTGTGTGCTCTAATGTGTGTGTGTGTGTGTGTGTGAATAGAGTCAAATGCTGCGCTGGAGTGAGGCAGACGTCTCATTGATTCAAGGATTCCCCTGTTTGTTCTGAAGGAGGACACGTGCTGACAGTGTTTTAACCACCACAGGGAATTAACTGTTACACACACAGGAAACTCTGGAAGGTACAGTAAAGGTAAAAAGATATATTTCTTTTAATGTTTTGAGAATGTTTTGGAGCTTTGTGAATGACAGAGACAGTCCAGGAGAAACAGAGCTGCTTGGGTGTTTAACATAACTGACTTCATGCTGTGTTTAGATAGATTCAGATTGGTGAAGCATTTGGATGAACGGTGATGTGTGTGTGAGGAAGACTGAAAAAGCTGAAGTTACAGTAAAGAGTCATGTGATTTCTTCTATGAGTATACAGTAAGCTTTCTGTTGTACAGCTGTGGTAATGTCTGTGTTCCAGCTCTTCTGTAACATTGCATACATTCTTACACGATGTGTCTGTGTGTTAGTGTGACTTTTCTCCTAGTACAGTGTAGTACTGTTAGTTCTCCACTGTACTAAGAGCTCATTTCTCTTGGTGGGTCTCTCCTCACACTCTCTCTCACACCCCACACACTCACTCACTCACTCATATAAATGTATGTAAAGCTTAGGAAACTGTACAAGAAGCCTTGCACACATTTTATCCAGGGGGGCATTGTGTGTAGTGATGAAAGACGTTTATCAATGATTAACTCATCTCACTGGGACATTGCCTAGTTTCCTACTTAAAGAAATTTGGTGATAACAAAATACCTTAAGAGCCTTTTGTAATGTCAGCACCTAACATTTCCCCACCACTGAACAAACTGCAAAGGGCAAACATAGTGATGCATGCTGCTGCAGTGTGTGTGTTTGATTGTTGTGCTTTTATGTACAGGGCTTACAATATTGCTTGTGACAAAATGAGATTACTCTCTAGATAATACACTCAGGTGGCCCTTTAAGTAATTATGACTCGTGGAAGGCTTGTTAGAAATCCACAGAACTGTGGCCAATTGACACGTGGAGGTGGGTCTTCAGCATTTCAGATTATACCATTAAAGGTGCACAAAACAAAATGAATAAAGAGAGATCTCGTAGTGATCTGACAAAGACATTAGCCTGTGCATGAGAGAGAGCTGAGTTGTGTGGAAATATTAACAGAAGAGAGCGCAACCAGGTAGGGAACAGATAGAGAAGGAGCAGACAGACAAAGAGGGAGACGTGAGAGCTACTGAAAGTCTTGAGGGAACAGCAGTTAAAGGCGGCGTGCCACAGAAGACTTGGCAGAGGGCAATAGTAGCCAACAACACAGTAGAGAGAAAAGGGGATAAGGGATGAGGTGCAAGATAAAGAATGGGATACAAAAAAAAAGAGAAAAGTTTGCAAATGTGCACTTTTACCTTCTACTGAATACTGTGTGTGCATTAATGGAGGTGTCAAGTGTCAGCTGTGCAGAGGGTCACTTTCAGGTATTTAGACAGAGGATTTTGAGGGGTCAAAGAGCACAAATTCTTTGCTGTCCTTTCTACTTCCTCGTGTTCGTGCTTTCCTGTCTAGAAAAGTAAAAAAAAAAAAAGCACATGGTAAACGGTCCCAACAAGAAAAGTCAGCGGAGATTGCATGATGAATAATTTAGTTTTGTGGGTCATTTTGTTATTTAGATAAGCAGGGATAACGGCTGGATGAATGAGCGGGCCATGGCATTCAGATGAAACTGCCTATCAAGGCAGTTGGCCATGGCAGCTTAGCTTAAGTAGAGTGTAGATGTAAGGCATGTTCAAGCTTCTATCTACTCTTTGACTGGGTTAGCGTAGGAGTTTAAAGTGCTGTATGTTAGGTCAGTGTTGTCTGTCATGGAGCCTAGCAGATTTATGACAATACAGCATAACTGAAGTGTATTTACCTGTGTCCTGATGTAATGTCACTTATCGCGTATGCTTTAAGATTTCTGTGGCATGCTAAGTCCTGGTTTATGTTAAGCTGATAAAACTGCTAAGATAAAGAAGGTCTTAATAGCTGTGAAAAAAGTCATAATAGCTGTGATTTGGTAGCTTATTTTTACTTCAGTTCAGAAATAAAATGGTAAACAGTTTTAAAGAAAATGTACACCCTTTCATAAAACATTGATATGGTCTAAAATTTTACAAAATAATAAGTCCTAATGAATCTTTAATTGAGAGGTAAATGATTAATGCTACATAGTCGTGTAATTTAAGCTTTATTAACCTTTAACAGTGTTTGGTGATTAGTAGAATAACAAACTTGCTGTCGCTCTCGTCCTCTTTCTTGTTATCTTTCCTTTGTGTTATCTTTCTTGCTACAGTTCACTACTTCATCTGCTGCCATGGGGAAGTTGAATATTGGCAGGGCGTTTTGAGGAAGTGATCCGTGAAAGGATTTATAGTGTCAGATAAAAACTGGTGTGTGTGTGTGCATGTGTGTTAGAGCACACACTTTTTTTTTTTTCAAAACTGACAAAGACTTTGTGAAAGCCTGGGGCTGTGGAAAGGGGGGAAAAGCTATTATCTCATACTCTGATACACACGACTCGTTCAGGTTTATGTCTATGTGTGTCCCTTTACTATGCGCGCGAGCTCTCAGGACAAATATTTGTGTGTGCTTCCAAGCGGCCATGTGCTCCATGTGTGTACAGTAAGCTAACATAGTGTGTGAGTGTAAGGGATGGCGCTCCTTTAAGTGAACCGTGTGCATTTGTATTGTGTGTGTTTGTGTGAAAATGTGTATATGCTGACCTAGATTGGTTCAATTTACGATAAGTCAGCTCACCTATAGCACAGATATATGTAGGTAGGTCACATTGAGCCTCACATAAACACACACAGACATGTTTGTTTTTCTCTTAGGAGGACAATGAAACCACTTAAATAAATTTACCTAACCTTAACATGTTGCTACAGCTACATGGTTAACCCCAATCCTCAACTGTAAAAACAACAACTTTAAGTTTGATTGTTTACCAAATGGTAGGTCAGTTACCCTGATGTGAACAGATTACGGCTTACAGAACATCAGTATTGCACTCGTGCAGTCTCAGTGATAGATACTCTGCAACCTCAGTATCACTAATTCATACTCGACTTAAAGTTACTACAAAAATATTGTCACATCTTTATTCATCATTAAGTGAAGAAGACTGATCTGACCTTGTGTTTACAGATACACTACATAGGATGCATGTCGACGAGCATGTGGCTGGCATGATAAAGGGATGATGCAATTAACATGAAAGGGATGATCTGTCTTTTACTGTCTCTTTCTTTGTCTGCCTGTCTCTCTAATTTTCTAAATGTAGCTTTACTAATTCTTCATACGTCTTCCTCAGTAGTCTAGTTCCAGTATTTCTGCTCTTGGGCAAACACAGGGCCTATGCAGCCCCCCCACCTCCCCCCTCCAGGGCTCTCTGTGTCTGTGAGTGTGTTTCTAGCTCTCACTCTCCCAGTTCTCCACTTCACGTCACTTGCAAACAGATATTGTTAAAGTGTGTTTTGGGAAAACCAAAAACCAACACCACCAACTCTTTTCTGATTTCACTGACTGTATCTAGCTCTGCCATGGTTACATGCGACATTCTGTAAGGGGAATCCCTCATTGTTTCGTTTTAAGGGGTCACACATGGACTGGGATAAGGATTTCGCTATTTTGTGTGAGTGTGCACGTGTGTCTGTATTCCCTGATCTTCAGCTTTTTCATGAGATTTTGAAAATGTGAGAAATTGTGCAAGACAAGAGAGGCCTAATGAGTCAGCGCGAACATGATGTCACACTGACGCGTTTGCTTGTGTGTGTCCGTTTGTAATGTCACTCGTCTGGTTGAGCAGGACTGCAGGAGTTCTTAGCTGGGGTGTGTGTGTCACATCAGGTGAAGAGCATGTCTTTATGCCAGACTCCTCAATATCAACCCCCTGATGAGAAGAAGAAGATGATGCGAAAGCAAGAGCAGGAGAAGCAGAAGGGGATGCCTCTGATTTTAGAAGGGGTCGAGATGGGGGAGGGGTGTTTCAGAGCTGACATGAGCTGGCATGCCCTCATTCATTTCCTCCCTTTTGTCTCTTCTGTGTCTGCTCATGTTCTGGGAGTTTCTTCCTTCCTTCCTTTACTCCCTCCCTCATTCTCTCTTTCCCTTTGTGTCTCTCTGTCTGTCTCTTGCTCCATCATCCCTCCATCCTTCCTCACTTGGTGTGACAGCATTGCCATCCCTGTCATGTCATTATATCTGATCAGTGTAGCATTCCAGCCCACACATCAACTCTGTCTTCCAGCTGATGATAATGTAGTATATGCGTGTGTGCGTGCATGCATCTACATCTTATCTGATATGGTTAGATCCTCAGATTTTGTTCTAGGGTGTAATCTCTATACAGAAGAAAACAGAAGAAAAAAGCAGAGGTGAGAATGTATAATTTTGTTTGCAGCAGAGACACAGCAACAAACTCATCAACAAACAACAAAGGATGTATGCAGTGTGAACACATTTATATTTGTCATCTCGAAAGCAGTACAATTTGGAGCGTGGTTTGGTGGAAAGATGCACCTCAACAGGAATTTGGTGTAAAGACGTCAGAGTGAAAGAGTGGAAACACGTTTGTGTGTGAAGTGCTGAGTGGGGATTTGGGGGAAGAATTACCGTCGAAGTGCAAAGAATGTCTTCAAAGATAGTGTTTATGCTGTGTTTGCACTGGGGAGATTTGGTCTTCCTGGGATCTCCTTCTTATCTCTGTTTGGAAATCTTTACACCCCCTACTTTGTGTGTGTGTGTGTCTGTGTTTTTCTGGCCAAGTTTACGTGACCGTGTAATTAAAGCAGAGGAAACAGACCACTTAGCCACTGTCTCTCCTCCCTTCTTCTTCTTCACTCCATCTTTCTATTCAACCCCCCCAATATTATAGTACAGTGGTTACATAAAGAGAATGTTGACCTGGCCTGCAAGTCAGTGCTCGTCACATACACACACTTTACATTCATGCTTGATGACCTGGAAGTGATACAGGCAGTCTCAAAAGCCCATGCGTGCATTTTTAAGTGTGTGCATGTGCAAATATGTAAGTGAATATATCTCACTGTGTATATGGAAGTGACAGAAATAAGGATGAAGGCTTATGGGTAGAGCTGCATTGAATTATTTTGCTCTTTGAATTGAACATTTTGTGGATAAAAGCCCCGTGGTGAGTAATGTATGAGGTTTCTATTAGAGTCTGTGTTTTTGTTACCGTCCTTTGGTGCGTTGGCTTTAAGGCACGTGAATGTGTGTGCATACGTGTGTGGTCAAATTGCCTTTGTTCTCGGCCCTCAGGCCTACACTCAGATGTCAGTGAGTCGTGTGGAGCTTATGCAGGTCACTAATGCACGGACAGGGGAGGCTTTATTCACTGTAGCCACTCAGAGCCCAAACAATAACTCCCAGCTCAAGTATGCACAAGACCTCAGCTCCCAGGAAATGGACCCATTGACCTAAATCCAACCCTGTCCACTAAAGAGACGCCAATTGCTGACATGTTGTTGACATCCTTGTCTTAGTGATAGTGCTATGTGCTGCTAAGGCAGGTATGCAGGGCAGTACTGTGAAGTGACTTATATTCGATGTAGTCAGGGATTTAATGAGGATTTGTGAACTTTATAGTGAATTTACTCCCATTGATGTAAATATTAATGACGGAAAAGTAAGTAGCAAGAAATGCAAGTTTCGTCTTCGGTAATCTTTTTCTTTGTTGAAATACAGGTTTTAGTTTAAATGGTAGTTGTTTTCCTGTTGTTTATCACAGCCTAGAGGTCATATGTTAATTTAACATCACAGGATCCAGCTTGTATCTGAACAACATATATTTTCTACTTTACTCTTGCTATCTATTGCTGGAAACCAAATAAAGACCAGTTTCTGTACTAGTTTTGATATTTTTAAATAAAATAAGATACATTACAAAATAAATAAGCAGCACCGTTGATTCATAGCTAGGAGGACAAGGGGTTGGCTGGGGCCTATTTTTATGGCATTAGCATTTTCTCTTCGTGATTGGATGGGTTGCATCCAGCTTTCTCCCACAGTCTAAAAACAAGCAGGTTACGTTAATTCCTGACTCTAAAATTTCCCATAGGTGTGAATAGGAACATGAATACTTGTCTGTCTCTGTGTGTGAGTCATGTGATAGACTGGAGACCTGTGCCGGGTGTACCCAGCCTCTCTCACAATGACAGCTGGGATCAGTTTTAACTTAACAGGATAATCAGTATAGATAATGGGTTTAGTGAAAAAAGGACAATTAATCAATAACAACAATAATCATTAGTTTCATTCCTAATCTCCACAGAATGTTGCTTTAGTCTAGATCTAAGCCTAATGTCTGTGGGAAACTGACAGACCTATTGTGTGCTAAGATTACTGAAGCATTTTATTGTTGTTAAAATTTGCAGAAGTTTAAAGCAACTTTCTGGGCGTTGGTCCTTTCTCATTCTCTCAAATGGTCACACCTTGCTGTGTGCAAGGGTGTGTGTGTGATGCACAAATGAAGAAGTAACAAGAGAGAGGGTAGTTTCTTTTTTGATGGTAAACGGCAGTCAAACAAAATGTTTCTGCTTGATGATAAAAATCTGTACATTCTTATTTCTACATAATACATCAGGAGTATGAAAGGTTTCTGTACCCTAGGACTAAACTGCACTTTTTGACCTCCTGTGTCCTTTGTTGGCCTGAGAGAAAGACACACACAATGATGAGCTGCTGTTTGTCTGCCACATTTTTTGCTGAACATTTCTTACCCCCATCCCTCATGGCAGTACAATGTTTCCTGTCTCTTCTTCAAGACGGCACTTCGTTTGCAAGCACTGCTGTTGATTCAGGTGCAGGGATACACTAAGATAACTTCCCCTTTTCACCTTCCTCCTCCCCCATCTCCTTCCAGTCCTCCTGTGTGTTGCCATTAACGCCTGTCTTAACATTACTTGCTTCTTCCTCCTGTGTCAGGTTAATATTGTTAAGGTTTGTTTTGCCACAGCGTCTCTGTGCTTTGCATCCTTTAGTATTGCATCTACGTTCTTGTTTCCCCCATTCTTTTGTAGTATGCTCTTCCCTTTTTCTCTCCCTGTCCTTGTGTGGTTATGCTAAAGCCTCTCTTTTGCTCCCTGGTAATTATTAGGGTAGCATTGAAAAAGGTTTTGCATAGCCTCAGCACTTTACTTAATTAACAGTTCTGATTTGCAGTATTTAAACCTCAACCATGCTTCCTTTGCCATACTGGGGTTACAGTCAGTAGCATATACTTCTATTAAAACATCAATGATAATAGTTATCCTTTGAATTTTCTCTTGGGAAACATACAGCATGGTCTGCTTTTATTGAGTACAAACAGCTTAATAGAAACATGTCAAACATCTCAGCTACTGTGTTAAACAGTTCATGTAAACCTGCACGTGTTGCTATATACCATGTGAAAAAATAATCACATAATTCTACAGGAGTACAGCATCAATCACATTTGCTTTTACGTAATTGATTGATGTTGATTTCATTTTTTTTTGCAACTAACTGTTTTTTATTAGTTTATATGGTGTCAAAATAAATATGCAGTCCATCGTACAGTTTAGCAGACTAGCAAAGATCAATTTCTAGTCAGAAAAACTTTATACCTCTCTCCAGATAGTCTTACTCCAGTCATATCGTTACAGACAACAAATCGAGTCTGTTCACATCTGCCCCACTTTAAACTGACACAACATCTGTCTCTATTAGCCCCTCAGGACCTATCAGCACCACTCCACCCTTTACCTCTCATGTCCCCTTCCACCTCAGCACACATCATTTGTCTGTATACCTGTGGCCTGCCACCCGATTCCACCAGTTCCCCACTGCTCTAACAACCTCTTATCCACCTTTCAACACCATCATCTTTTTTTCAGATCCTCTTGTTGCTCTTATCCCATCACCCTGTCTCAACCTCCCACCTCAATCAGTCTATCCTTGCCTGAAACCCTCTCATCTCTCTCTCTGACCCACTCATCCACCTTGTTATTTTGCTGTCTCTTCAGACAGAGAGGAATAGGAAGTATAATCTCGTTCAAACCAGTCTGTGTATGTCACAGGATCTCTGTTCGTTTCAGTGTCTGAAATTGTGGAAGTGCCAAAGGTGAACCTGGATTTCAGGACACTATATTTGATGCCAAAATTAAAACTACAGTGTGTAGCTTAGTGTATGCTTTTCCCTTTTCCAATCTTCTTTCCAAGAAGGTGTGGAAAACATAGTCTGGCCAAAAAAGTCACCAGCTAGATTTCACTAAGCAAATAGGTAAGAGCCTTCCACTGGATAATACTTGCAATGAATAATATGTTTCAGCTGGCAACATGTACTGAATGACCAGGTTTTTCCATTGGTGGAATTTTTTTTATTCCCTAATGGAACGGGCATATTCCAAGATGACAATGCCAGGATTCATCAGGCTCAAATTGTGAAAAAGTAGTTCAGGGAGCATGACACATCATTTTCACACATGGATTGGTTGCCACTGAGTCCAGACCTTAACCCCATTGAGAATCCTTTTGGCTGTGCTGGAGAAGGTTTTACTCAGCAGTCTGATCCCATCATCAATACAAGATTTTCACAAGAAATTAATGCAACTTTGGATGGAAACAAATGTGGTAAAGCTGCATGTGCTTTCTAAAATGATGCCATGGGAAGCGTGTGCTGTAATAAAGACAATATGGAGCATGCAACTTGTTATTTTGCCAGATGGGAGTGAGACCTAAACCACTTGCTGAGAGGAATTTATCTTAGAACATTGCTTCTTCTTCATTGCTCACATCACTATAAATTCATAGCCCAGAATTTCAGTTAACGTTAAAGTGCAACAATGAAAAAACAACGGCTGCATTTGCATTACAGAATAAACTTGACCCCCTTCTCTTTTATATCTCTCATTGATGATACTGGATGCAGAAATGATGCACATGCATAGAGAACTAAAACTGACTGTTCTGACAGCAGATGCATTGTTGGAGATTGGATATGAGTCAGATCTGGAAGCACATGTGGAAGTGACCCAGCTATACAAAAAAAATCTGATTTGGTTTACTGTACTAAAAAAACAGTGTCCCTTAGAAGCAAAAAATAAAAATTTTGGGTCACTTCAGCCTGTAGTGCGATTGTAGCCTGAGGTGAAAAGACTGTAGAGAAAACACAACACATTAAGAAAGAGTAAGAAAGTGTTTAATAAATAAACTAGAAATTGGTTTGCTGTTGTTTGTGTCTAGTTGTTGTTCATTGTTGTGGGCAGATAAAATACCAAGGGAAACTTTCAAATATTGCATATTGATGCTTTAAAAATGATTGACGTGGACACCTGGTGGATGATATCTGCTGTTTAATCAAACATTTAATCATACTGTCTGTGAAGATTCTCAGTCATCCAGGTAAAGTAGTCTGAGGATTGAGTCATGGCAACTGGACTTCTTTCTTC
>JAUYWH010000006.1:13576487-13609861 GCA_034779795.1 Ctenopoma multispine | reverse complement strand
TGAAGATAAGTTATGTCTGAGCCCTCCACCTCTGTTAAGTGAGGGCTTGTTGATTTGCACATGTAAGGCTTCCCTTAATCATACTATTTCCCAAATGTAATTTTAAGAAATTAAAATAGCCATGTCAGCAGATAACTCTTTTTTTAAATTTTGTATTCTGAAATCTTATTTCTACATTCCCAGCCGCTCTTCCCCTCAGGCTATGCCTTGCCCTGCAGGGTTTCTACAGTTACCAACTGAATCTGGAGCACAGTCAATGTCTGATCCCACTCCTCTTGGATAATTAATACAACACTTCTTTTACTGTCTCTTACATTTTTGGAATCGCAAATCACCACATGAATATTCAGATGATTGGTTTTAATAACTCCACTGTGCAATCACTACTTCATCAGGACAAACAAATGCATGTTGATAGAGGAATGGCCTAAACAGGGAGTTGATTTAAAACAGAAAAACAGATCATAGTTGCAGGCATTTGCCTTTCGGCCTGCTGCACTGCATAGTTATACTCTATCAACAAGAGATTTTCAAGTGACATCTACAACAGAAGTCTGGGAGGATTTAATTTAGTCAGACATGCCTTGATTTTCTCCTTCATCTCAGAACAAGAGCTCATCCAGCATAAAAGCCTCACACAAATATACATCTTGAGAGATCATAATGTGACACAGACATCATAATGTGAGGTTTAAATCTATGGGATTTCCTGTCTTTGAATTCATACAGAGATTCTGTGATTGCTGAGGTTGCCTTGAGTAGCAGCAGCTACAAGGTAGATCATCAAGAACTACACACACTCATTCACTCTCACAGGCCTCTCACTCAATGGAGGACTTGTGGTAGAAGGATTTTCCTTTTTAAAATATGGTAATCCCTGACTGCACCATGCTGCAGAGACAGTCAGCTGAAATCTGAGTTAAGGAGCGTGCAGCGTAAGCTCCTAGACGAAGGAGCGCATTTAATGAGGTTAGTGACACTTGAGGAGTGAAGTGGAGTGAAGTGGCTGACACTGAATTCTACTGGCCTTTATTTTTTTTTTTACTTGATCCTCAGATGCCACACTGACCCAAATCTAACTACATAACTATTTCTTTGACCCTGTTTTTTATCTTTATGCTTTTTTTTTAAGGACTGGCAGTGAATAAGCTTTCCCACTTTAATCAACACAATAGAGCGGACCACAATAAATGAATAACAATTGTCTCATTCCTTCAATTTCTTTTGTCATTTTTATGCTTTGACCTTGTCTGTTGCGTCAAAATAAAAAAAAAACTCCTCAAGAAGGAATTATAATTTGTCTCTCACCAGTAATAAAAAAAAAAATCAGTGTTTGATTTAAGCACCAGTCGAGAGTCATGCTTGAATCCTCACTGTTTGTGTATCTGCGTGTGTGTGTGTATAAGCTGAGAGAGGGGGATGTGGCGCGTGTCTTGTCAGATCCTGAAAGGGTGAATACGAAGCTAATCTCCCTCTTCCAGGGAATTCTACAGTGATGTCTCAGACAGTGCTGTCTCACAGGGACTGTGGGAGTGCAGCGGTGTGCTCAGTCCCATCTCGACAGTAGAATGTTTTCCGTCTGACTGTTATCTCAGCACTGAATAGATACAGCTCTTCCTCAAATGGGAACAATGGACACAGATCTAGGTGTGCATACAGACACACACTCATAGATAAGTTCATGATTCTTATTTGTTTGGACCACTGAACCTTCCTGGACCTGGTCTTGGATTGCATGTTATTCATAGTATAGTTATTAATGGCAGGTTTGCGCAGTGCAAAAAGCAACATAAGCAAGAAACTCCAGTGCACATGCATGCATGTTGGCAAGTGCGTTTTTGTGCACTTTTGTAAGTGTGTACAGGTGTGTATGCTAAACTGGTGAGCATGGAGATGCCCTGATGAGACCTTCTCTCAGATTCCCATGGCAGTCTATTTTGACTGACGAAGAATGAACTTTGCCTGATCTAGAAATTCCTCTGTTTACCCCCCAGAGAGAGTGTTAGCTTCAGTGACTTCACTCTCTGCCTTGGGGGGTGGTGGTGAGGTATGTGAAATGTGCGGGGGAAAAGGGGTAAAGGGAAGGATGAGTCCAGGACTGAATCATGTATTTTGAGGCTTGATAGGGGGTAGCTGTGGTTTGAAAGGTCAGAGAGGTCAGTCAAGCTGAAAGCATCTCTGGTTGCAGCAGTATCTAGACTGACCACTGCGTCATTGTCTCTTTTAGATTGGATTTTTTTTATTTTATTCCAACCATTTATTGGGACGTCACAAATGACAAAAAGAAAACACTGAACAATAATGAAAAAGCACAAGATAAGTTACTGTTGTTTCATAATGTTTCTGTTTCAACAACAGAACTACCACTTATCTAGCCATTAGATGTAGAACATAGGACTTTGATTTAGATTCAAATATGTTTCAAGATTGAAGAGGTGGTCAATGTATCTAGCCTTTAGGGCTGTACATCCTCCTCTCATCAACAGTTAATTTGAACACAGAAACTATATTTATATTTAAATAGTGAGTGTGATTCCTAGTGACTATACTAAGATACTTTCATTTCATCATGTGTAACCTCGACAACAGATTGTTATTGTGGACTGAATGTGAAACACAAGTGGCATATTTTACATTGTTAATTATTATGTAAAGGCAAGTAAGAGCATTTAATCAGGCTGCTTAGAGATTTCATAATTTGAAATCTGTGTTAGATTTCAACAGCCACTCCAGAATGTGGTCTAGACTGTGACAGATAAAAAACACAATCAAACAAGTTTTGTGGGGCTTCATTCACAGCATGGTGTTGTACGGTGATGTGCGGTTTGAGTTTGGAGATCTGAGCTGTGTGTCATGTAGGGCGGAGCTTTGAGACAGGTGCAGAGATGAAAAGATTGGCGAGGGGAAGTAGGGTGTGTCTGCTCCACTCGCTGTTCTGACAGGCCTTTGGTATTCTTCCAAAGAGTGTGAGAGAATGTGTGTGAGTCAGAAAACCTGCTCACATTTCTCTTGGGATTGTGCAGGTGTGTGTGACTGGAAGTATGCCAGCCTTTATACTGTTCTACACCGGTGGATACGACACAAAATAACGTGCTTGCGTGCCTGTCTGCGTTCATATGTTAGCTGATAGATGTTTGAGTCTACCGTTACAAGTATTGAGCATCGTACTAACACAACTGTGGCAATATAGTGTAAGTTTGACAGCTCCAGTAGAGCGCTGTTTCTGCCAGTGTAGTGAACTGGCACATCCAGTCCCAGTATGATGCTCTGCAATTTCTCTGTCTATTTTATTCAGGCAGAATGTTTTAATATTTTTTTCTTATTGATAAATTCACAAAATAATAAGGTTTTACAGTTTTTTGTTTCTGCTACAATTTCTAACCAGTTTGCAATTTTATTTTCAACAGCAACATCACTCTTTGTCCTTAGTATGTGTGTGTGTGTGTGTGTGTGTGGTTGTCTGCATGGTAATGATGTTTTGGCTGCTGTTGCGCAAACCATTGTGTTAATACTCTCTCTCGGTGTGTTAATATACTGCGAGAATGAGAGCGAGAACGAGAGACTGAGAGAAAGAGAGCGAATAATTATGTTTCCCCTTTTGTCTCGGCTCCCTCAATTAAGCCCAAAGAGAGGCAGCCAGAGCATGTCTACTTATCCACTTAAAGCTCAGCAACAATAGGACCCCCCAATTTCTCTCTATCTACCTCTGCCTCTCTCTCGTTCTGAGTCTACATTTCTTCCACTTGTTTTTTTTCTCACTTTTCCAAACTATTCTATTCATAGCACCCAAATCTGTTTCTTTCTCGTTTCCCTTCTCAGTCTGTACGGACCTCGGCGCCTTCACTCCTCATGTGCTTCCCCTCAAGCCTTGCCTCACCTCTCAGCTCTATGTGGGCTTCCCACAGAAGGGCTCTCGTGGGCCCCCCCTCTCCTTGTTACCCCCTCTCCTTCTCCCATGCCTTGCTGCAGGGCACAGGAAGAGGAAAAACAAAGAGTCTAAACATTTTAGACTGTACACTGCCAGAGGAAAGGCAGTGGTTTGATTTTCCCCAGTTGTGTCAGACAGGATTATTGTGTTTGTTTGGCCTGTGCGTATGCTGAAGTAAACCTCTGAACTGAATCAGACAGACAAATAGATGAACTACTGTACATGGTTTGGCAACAGCAATGTGTGGTTGATGTAACCATTACTTCTCAGTATTATATAAGCAGTATTTCTTGTACAAGTTAAATTATTGACAAATAAATAAACCAGGATTGACTCCAAATTAATATCCAGCACCTGTTAAACATTGTGTGTGGATAATACATTTCTTTGTTTTTATGTAGGTGGGTGGCTTGCGGGCTGGGTTAAGGCTGGGATGGAAGATGGATGAGAAGGGTCAAGGTTATTTTACGCAACTGCTTCTCACAGCTTGTCCTGCAGTGACGAAGTTTAAATACGTATTAATTATACGCACATTGTCATGGTGCAATGTCAGAGCTCACCACTGAAACTAAACATTCAGTGCGTTTTTAACACATCTCACCAGTGACCATGTCCTTTTTACTTCTTTTTTTTCTGAATTCTCATTTCTTTTCTCAGAAACTACAAGGTTGATTAATCACATTGTTATCCCAAGTGAATGAACAAATTATGTTATCTTGTAGTTATCAATAATAAAAGTAGCAGCTGTAGTTTAACAATAGCTAAATTATACTCACAGTATGCACAAGGGAACAAATGATAATCTTGCATTTTGAAAAACAAAGAAAAGGGTAGTTAAAATTATACACCAGCTGTGAATGACCTAAAAAGGCCTTATGCTGACTGATATCTGTTTTGCAACTGAGAAAGATGCTTTTTGTCTTGAAAGGAATAAAATAAATATTAGGTTCTTTTCTAGTATTTTACTTCTTAGTGGCTTCTTGGCACACAAAGACTATCACAAGGTTTAACGGCAGCATTCAGTGCCCCAGCTAGACTGCCATGGGTCTTCGAATACCTACACTGGCTGACTGAGAGAGATCATTTGTAATACCTGACTTGTTTAACATACAAAAAAAATCTGGCACTTGCATACCGTCACAGTGTATATGCACATTATGGATATCACGGCCTACAGTAAGCAACTCAGGGCAGGCATTAGAGAAAATTAGGTTGTGTTGGCAAGGATCATTTAATTGAGTCTTAAGCAGAAAATCATAGCTGCTTTCATCTTCTGTCATTTGACTAACTGTGTGTGTGTGTTTGTGTGTATGTGTGCATGCACAACTCTTTGTCTGCAGGGAAAAAAAGGGGTGTTTTCCCAAAATATTTTGTGCACACGCCTGTACATGCCCACATGGTTTCGGGTTGGCAACGAGTTTCAGGGTGCAGTTCAAAGAAAATGTGGCTGTTTGTGAGGTTCTTTTCCCCCTCAGGCTCAGACAATACCTCTGCATTTTGTTTCTGATGATCTGTGAGTTTGTTTACAGTATGTGTGCATTTGAATGTGTATTTCTTCTTTGTCTGCTGTTTTTGTTGCCTCAACACATTATCTTATCTTCAGTCTCACTGACCACATTGTCCTTTATTCCCTTTCATCTCGTATACTGTCTTTTATCATATATGCTCCCTCTGTAGTGTGCTTGCAGCTTTCTTTTCAACTTTACTTCACCTGCTTTATATAACATACCTGACAGATCCTCCTGCTCCCTCTTCTTGTCTTCTCTCTCCTCCTCTGTATGCATTTGATACAGCAGGCCACTTTGAAGTTGTGACATCTGTACTGAAACAGTCTGCTCTCTTCTTGTTCCTCTCAGGGTAAACTGACACCACCATTTGAGGTTGTGCGAAGGATCATGAGGTCGGTGAAAGACGACACCGGGCTGATGTGGGGATGCTGGTGATGTAGCTGCTTAACAACAGGTAGCCACAGCTCTGTACACCTCTGTATTTCTGCAGAGCAAAAATCTCTATGAGTAATTGTATCCTGTATTGAATGATAAAATCCTGCCAGTCAATTCAAACATTTGTACTCGTTCCAGTATCACATTGGATTTGCTTTTTGGCTATAATTCAATACAAGCCTGAAATACTTGTTTAAACAGATTTCTGTCTCATTGGAAGAGATCTTTATGAATATCTTTCTCTGCAGTTTGAGCCCACACTGAGAACCTGATGGTGTGGGTTTGATGATGTGTGACTCACACAGGACCAACTGATCTGACAGCAGTTGACTCAGCAGCTACATGTGCTTATATAACAGAGCCTGTGTAAAGCAGGACGCCATGATAACATTATTATCAACAGAGCACAGCTAAAAACCAACTTCGATCGTTTGAATCATTTTGACTGTTCTGCACAATTTTTACACTGTTCAGGAAGAGAAGTGCTGCAGTCAGACTATCTTTTTGCTAACTAAGATGATTGACATTAGTTGGTGTGCAGTATCAAAAATAAAACTGCTGTCTACTGAGGAAGAAAAGTATGATGAAAGCTAATTTTGACATTCTAAGTATTTGTAGTCATTAAAAACTAAATCACATTTTAATCGGGTTTAAAACCAGAAAAGGTTTATTCAGATGTTTTGTGTTGTTCACTTTTTGCCCCTGTACTACCCCATTGGAATATGTTGTCTTAAAGAAGATGCCAGTAAACATCTAGGTCAGTTAAAGCAGCCAAAAACTGGCAAGGTAATTTCCACTTCAAGTGGGCTCAACTTTACAAAGAGGCCATAGATACATTTGACCTGCCACTGTTAGTTAATGGGCTGTCAAAGGTTACTCACTCATCCCGCACAGTGACTGACCTGATTTCCAGTAATAAATGTGAATAAGTAAACCACTCTTTTAATATAATTTTGAAGTTAAATCTCAAATATGGCTTTGTAAAAACTGGTTAAACTTTTCTTTTAATTCCCTTTTGTTTAAACTGCATGTATCTGCATATACCTAAATGCTTTTGAGGGGCAATCGAGGGCAGGATCTGCAGTTTAATTTGAAAGATTATGCCTGAGATATAACAGCACTCTTGTCCAGGTCAGTGGTGAAGTGTGATAAGACACATCTTAGTTCAAAATCATTACTTATAGTAGACCAATTATCAGACCAATAAGTAACTATAAAAACTGACTTTCTAAATGTATTAACCTCTTCCTTATTTCACAGTTGAATCATGGGAAACGTGGAGAGTCAGAATGGGGACATTGGTTTATATGGCGATGTGACGAGACATCTCTCCCGGAAACACACGTCCCGCTCTCTCCGTCTGTCCAGCAAGCAGTCGATCACCCGCCGTTCCCGGCACTCTTCTTCAGTGAAACAGGAACACAGAAACTCAGAAACCTCAACTCGCTCCTCCAGCACGCCCAGCATCCCACAATCTTTAGCAGAGAATGGATTGGAACCTTTCAACACAACAGATGCATTTGGAGAGTTTGGCATCAACCCACATTGGACACAGCGTGTTGCCATGACAATGAGGCCAGAGTCCTATCAGCAAGATGACGACCCTCTGGCTACACCAACTCCTGAAACCTCAGAGGCGGACACTGTTGCTCAGGATGATGGAGAGGACTCCAGGGGGGAGGAGGAGGGAGATGTTCTGGAAGGAGAACAGCACCTTCAGCGAATGACTGAGGATCCCCGGGAGGGAGGGAGTTTTAAAAAGAAGCGGTCGAAGTCAGCGGACATGTGGAGAGAAGACAGCCTGGAGTTCTCTCTGACTGATCTGAGTCAGGAGCATCTGACCAGCACCGAGGAAATGATAGATGGAGTAGAAGAAGAGGAGGAAGAGCAGTTTACACGCCCCAGAGGCAGTGCAGGTGAATTAAACATACAAATACTACTAGTTGATTTACAGACTATGTGCCTAATTTTAATCTTAGATAGTTCATTACTCGCTGTTATTGAGGGAAAATCGTGCTTAAAATTACATGTTCGTTACATACAAGCTTTCATTGAGATATTATAATTTCCCAATACTGAGTTTCTGGAGTTTACTCAATATGTAGAGAAGAAGGAGAGAATGTGACTGATGGCCTAGACAAATATTCAGAAATGTGTATATTAATGTACTGTATATGCATTAGCTTAATTTTATTCACTATTAGGTGATGAGGAGGAGTCAGTAGACTATTAAAGTAAAATAATTGGAGAAAATCTACTGATTGAAGGTTAGCTGCCGTCCATCAGCTGCAGTAGTTCAGGCGATCACAGAGCTGTCAGCTGAACCGTGACACTGTAAACATGTCTGTAGTTCAGTGTGACAGCTGACAGGTAGCTGGTAACTTAGTTGCTGAAAGTCTGAGGATGTAAGTACCGCTCCAAGTGATTGCTGTCTTACAAGAATGTGTGGTTGTGCTGCACACACACATACATAGAAAGAAACAGACATACAAATGTAATTGACATGTCAAAGTAACTGGTAGTAATCAGAATATGCTAACCTCACTTTGGTCACACACAGAAACACACACTGTCCTGCAATAAACACATGTGTGTGTTTGCATTTTCCAGGCGCAGCTGAAAGGGCATCGTCTCTGGACCATCTGTGCAGCCAGCAGAGTCCTGGCCTCAGGGTGCAGAGGAGCCGCTATGCTAAAAACCGAAGAGAAGCTGACTGCGATGGAGATGGAGAAGGGGAGGATGGGTTGTTGTCTCCAACAGAGGATGATAGTGGCGGGTATGGAGCATTCACACTCCCATGCCGACGATCCCATTGCCTGTCTGAGGGCTTGGAAGGACTCGGCATCCCGACTGCACCACGACCTGCTTTCCAGGGACGACGTGCACAAACTACTCAGGTTAGGCCACGTTTTGCAACTGCATCTATATGTAGTTAATCACTTTCACATTTTTTTCTCTACTTGCTCTGGAATTTGGTCTCTTCTGCGTACTTTCTGAAATACAGAGCCCCAAACATAAAATGATAGAGAACTTTGTTTACCAGTAGTATCCAGGAAGTTGAGGGGGTTCACAGGCATGAACGAGAGGACACAAGTCAATCCAGCAATTTACATTTTGTTGACAACTAGAGACATTTCCTGTGTGTGCTTCAGCTCTGCATTTCTGGTGTGTACATGTTATATGTGTGTGTAGTGGGGAAGGGGATTACAAGGAGTCAGATAGAAAGTAGCTTTGGGGCTACTTGTCTAATGCTGGCCTGGTTTTTGCATTCACCGTGCAGAAATCAAAGCATTAACACATAATATCTTTCATATCTTATTCACTAGCCACATACACACTGTCCTGATACTCGTGAATATACACACAATAAAACATTTACAATGATTTAGAAGCCTTTCTTAGAATTTTACAAAAGCATATTAATTTAAAGAGTAAAAGAGAAAGACATTGTAATGAATCATTGGGCAGCTGGTTCATTTAAATTTAATGGACGATAACACTAGTTGTTCTACAGTATGTATGTAAGAAAAGTACAAGATATTCAGTCATTGATAAAAAAAAGTTGCAATATAAGAAGTAAGTACTAAAATAGCAAACCAAGTTTTTCTTTCAACTTATTCCCAGAACCCCCAAGCACTCATGGATAGCAGAGCAGCCTCTGTACTTATTATAAATTCATTTTGCCAGGCTGAGGGGGTCATTAGACAGAATAGACTGGATATAAATATACTAATAACATAGGAAAACAAAGATAAAGTGAATGGAAGGAGACCTAAATTCGTGTAGCAAAAGTGTGGAAGCACAGATAAACCCTTGTTTGAAATAAAATGCCTTCTTGTACCAGAAATGCCTCGCTAAACATGTGCACACACCTACATTATGTTGCTCTAATGCACCCACACACACATACATGGCTGACATACATACACACACAAGCATAAACCCCTCGTGTAGCCTGAACTGTCAAGTTAATTTTTGCAATTGGAGAGAAATGACCTCTTGTATTATGTAAACTGGCGGCTTGTGCAATTTTCATTACAGATGTTAGTTTTAATGTAACGTATGTATGTATACGTTTGTAACGTATGTAACGTGTATGTGGTTTCACCAGTTTCTCTGTGTGTTTGTGTTCAGCTACATATAAGTCTATCTATACAATATATGTGTATACTGTATATTAATAATACATGGGTAGATCCATTCTGTTACACCCTGTATTTCTGTTTGACAGGACATCTCTGGTGTTTTGGGTGAGGGAAGTGAGTATGGCGACAGTGGCATTGATGGCGTCACTACAGAGATAGATGGGGATGGAGAGCTGGTGTCACGCCGCTGTAAGGCCATGTCGGCCTCTTTCTCAGTGTACTCTGCTACTGAGAGCAGTGTATTCAATGGCAGTGATAGTGGAAGCAGCAGCGCAGGAGGACTAGAAGGAAGAGGTGGTGAAGGTGGCAGGGGAGGAGTGTATGAAAATTTCCGCAAGGAGCTGGATAATCAAGCCTGGGTTAGTTTTATAAGTGTATCTATTGTATATATTTTAATATATATAAATATGTGTGTTTCTAATTTCTTCGCCTTTCAATAACTCTCATCAGACACATCAGGGTCGGGACTGCACAGAGGAGGTGGGCTCTGCTGTGAGTGATGAGTGGAGTAGCGGCACACTCAGTAGTGCATATCCATCAGACGCTCTGATCGGCTATGCACAAGGCACAGTCAGGAAAGCAGGGGCTTTGGCTGTGAAGAACTTCTTGGTTCATAAGAAAAACAAGAAGGTGGAACCTGCAACGAAGCGCAAGTGGAAACACTACTGGGTTTCTTTGAAAGGTGACTCTCACACTTTTGTGTTTAAGGAGTGGTTTTCCTAAATGCTCCTGAGGCTTAGAATTAAGCAATTTATGTAGCAGTTTTAGGTAATAGAATAGAAAATAAAGCTTTTACTTTAAGCAAAATCATGCAGTCAAACTGTGATACATGTTACACTATTTCTGTCCTGTTAGATTGTAATCACATCGGTTTGTCACCTCCACTGTCCTATCTCACCCTCTTCTGTGTGGCCTTACATTTTCTCTCCTTGGCTTCATCACAATTTAATTTTATGGTGGCATCTATGTCTAATCCAATCTCATCGTCTTGAAATGCATGAGATATAGCATCTGCAGTCTTGCCTGTCTCCTTTTCTTAGATCCATCTCTGAAAATAAATAAATTTGACTCTCCCGCTATTCCTCCTGATCTGATGGTACATGTTAGCACCAATATCTTACTATGCAGACACAAAACTTTTTTGATACTGAAGGATTACATTCAATGCTTATTCTCTAGATTTTGTGGCATTTCTGATCAGTATAATAAGATACAATGCTAAATACAATATGACATCAGTAATACATTGTCTTTCATTTTCTCCCCATCTGGCTTTTCTGTCTTCCTAAAGGCTGCACCCTTTTCTTGTATGAGTCAGACGGACGTTCGGGTATCGACCATAACAGTGTTCCTAAACATGCGTTGTGGGTGGAGAATAGCATTGTCCAGGCTGTACCTGAACATCCCAAGAAAGACTTTGTCTTCTGCCTCAGCAACTCAGTGGGAGATGCTTTCCTCTTCCAGGTAAGAAATAAGCAGGTATTTAAAACAATTAATTGACAGAACTAGATGGATAGGAAGAATTTTACACAAATATTCAGTTAATGCACAGGAACAGAATTTATTTATTTATTATTTAATTTATTTCGGGGACTATATGGAGTAAGCAGGTCACCAAGACAGAAATGTATGAGAAGAAGACATCAAATTTCTCTGGGCATTTCTGTATGTGTGTGTGTGTGTGTGTGTGTGTGTGTGTGTGCGTGTGTGTGTGTGTGTGTACATGACATTTAGCCATGTGTGGGTGATAAGCCAGTGCTGTGTGTCCATGTGTTTGTTTTATGTCTGACATGTTTAAAGGCCACACTGTCATACTTTGACAGTGATGCACCACAGTGAGTATTGTGTAATATTAAAATGTGTCTCTTTATATTCATGGCAGCTGTCCACAGTGACATTCAGTCACTGAATGTGAAGATAACTAATCAAATGATGACGATTAGTTAGTTAGATTACTGACAAACCTCCCCCAGAGGCTAACAGTGGGGCTCACACTTTAATTCTTTCAGTTATCAGTTTCTTTTGCTCACTGCTGTGACCTTTCCCCTGTCAGACATCAGGCCAGACAGAACTGGAGAACTGGATCACAGCCATCCACTCCGCATGTGCCGCAGCTCTAGCTCGGCAGCACCACAGGGAGGACACGGTGCGGCTGCTGCGAACTGAGATCCGCAAGCTGGAGCAGAAGATCGACATGGACGAGAAGATGAAGAAGATGGGAGACATGCAGCTGTCCACTGTCACTGACACAAAGAAGAGGAAGACCATACTGGAGCAGGTATGGGGATGAGTGAGCAGTCATGTTGATAGATGATGTAGACGATACTGTGATGCTGTTACGAACACTTGCACATTTTTGGCTTCTACAAAATTTTACTGCATGGATAGTCAATAATTAATGAATAAATAAAATAAAGGTGTACTTGCAGTGACAGAGGCTTTCAATTAGTCTGATTTGTGCTAATTCATAAACACATGCAAGTGCAGCAGAACATAGAATATTCATAACACATGTTGAAACACATGCAATGCATATATTAGCAGGCAGGTGGATTCTTGAAGTACTGTATCTTGCTAATGCTTTCATATTTATTCAGTGTTTGAGAAACCACAGCTGAAATTTCAACGCCGTTTTAGGATCAGGTTTGTCCACTTACACTAGAACGTAGCACATAACTTTCATTCTTGCTGTTTAGAAGTGCTGCTGACTGCTAAAACAGCATTACAAGTACAGTAAGCATTGCAAGAGAGAATAACAATGTGCTTACCAACAGCTGGCCTCCTTGTTTAAAACTATGTCTTTATGTGTGTGCAAGATATGTATGATAGTCAATAATATTAACAAATATAACATAGAAAAAACACCAGGAAGTGGTTTATTTTAATCATGCCGAACATGAGATACATCTGAAAAAATTCTGGCATTGCCTATCTTAAAGAAATATTAGCAAAAAATGTAGAATCAAAGGCTCAGTCTTTTTGCTTTATCGACTTTGTTCAAGGTTCTTATCTGAGACCACATTAATCTACAAAATTAGCTTACATAACAAGGCAGGCCTGGGATCTGTGTGGAATTAAAGACTCGAGGAAATATTAGTTATATATTTATGTATCAAGTCCTGTAACAAATAGGTGGAGGCAGTAACCAGTGCAGATGAAGTCTAGATTGTGTTTTATTGCAAATCTGTGTGTGTCCCTGTGTTCCACCTCCCACGGCCTACCCTGTGATACATTGCACATTGCACAGCAGGTCAGCAACTGGTGGGGGTTGTGTTGGTGAGTAATACCTCTCCGCAGGGACTTCAGCACTCCTACATCTCACTCTTCCTGAAACAACCAAATACCATCTAAGACAGAGTGTTAGATCATTTTATCACTGTTGTGGTTGTTTGTTGTAAGTCATACCAGATCTAATCAGCAAAATGTTTCATAATAACAAATCCATATTTTTCACTCTCCCCATCTTCTCCTATGCTAGATCTTCCTGTGGGAGCAGAACTTGGAGCGGTTTCAGATGGATCTGTTCCGCTGTCGGTGCTACCTGGCAAGTCTGCAGGGCGGTGAGCCCCCGAATCCCAAACGCCTGCTTGGTTTTGCATCTCGTCCCACCAAGCTGGCCATGGGACGACTGGGCATCTTCTCTGTTTCTTCATTCCATGCACTGGTATGATTGCAATTACCCCTGCACTCACTCACATCCATACACACGCATTTAGCATTCATGCTTGTCCATGCTTATATTTAAACTGTCCCTACAGCTTTTACTCCTAAACGTTATCTTTAATCAAATAGTCGAGTAGACTCATCCTCTATCATGCTGTCAAACAAATGAAACTAAACTTAATTTACGTGTCTCTACATGTTCCAAGAAGTATTGTGTGATCAGTTCTCAATTGCCCACCCTCGATACCAGCCCAGCTTGACGGGCCCAGCTTGTGTTTTTCTGGCTGCTAGAGTGAGCTTCTTATCACATACGCCTACTGAAAGAATGCATTTCTGCTTGCGTGACAAATGTACAAACTCATAGACCTGCATATAGCCTTAAGTTAAAACATGTCACAGCTGTTTTAACCTGCAACAGAGTCTTTAGCTCAGAGATCTGCACCGTGTTTGTGTTAGAGCGTGTTAGAAATGTACAGAATAAAATGCAGCTGTAGAGAATGATAGATGGAGTGATTTACATGCTGCTGTTTATCACGTAGCTGCGTGCTCTGACAAAAATTGTCCAGGAAAGAAAGAGCACAGTGGAGAGCAAGAGGTGGGAACAGTATCTCTGTAGGGCAGATTCATACAGGCGGGCCATCGGATATTCCAAACACACACATGCACACATGGACAACATCAGAGGTTGGTAGTGTTTTTAGTGAATGGTGGATCAATATGAACTCTGTTAGTAAGCTACCATCCCTGAGGCACTTTCCCACAAACAGGCTTAACACTCTCTGCTCTGTTATCCCCCCTCCTCCTTCCTGCCTACTGCCTACACCCTCACTTCCTTTGTGTCTGTCTCCGTCAGTCTCTCTCTCTCTCCTTCTTCCAATCCAACTTATTTTCTACCCCATGTCTGTTCTTCTTTCACCTTTCATTCCCTTATTTCTCCCAGATTTTAAATATTATGGCATTATTCAAATGCTGCCATATGTTTATATATATTTGCCATATGTAAACTATGCATTTCATAACCATATGTATTGATATAAGTGCATTAAATGAAACACCAAACCACTCAAATAAACCAAATCGTATTACTTATAGCAAATGTTAAATGTCCTCTTTCTTAACTCTCAGCTTTTGTCACAAAAGGAGCATAAAGGCATACAGCTTACATAAGACAGTTTGACCTATTATGTTTGATGTGTGTGTGTCTCAGAAGCAGTGGGACCAGTAGGCACACACTCTCATACTACAGTATGCACTTTGTGTGTGGATGTACATACAGTGAATTAATGACGCTTCACTTTATGTAATGATTTCTCCTTTTAAACCTAATAATTTAATTGCAATTATTACTGTCACAGGTGTCGGCTCGCACAGAGAGCAGCATCAGGAGGCGGAGCCAGGCCATGCCTCGTACCTTCAGTAAACGCAGAAGCCGCTTCTCCTCTCTCTGGGGGCTGGACACCACCTCTAAGAGAAAGACCAAGGGACATCCATCCATTAACCAGGTCTCCATAGTTACACATGTATTTTAAGTGTTTCTTTTGAAGCTTTGACTCAAGCATTTTATTTATACGTTGGTTTTAACACACAATGCCAGTGATCAGCAAAATATTAAAAAACACAATGTAGATGTGTATATCCATATGTATTTTCATAATACACGCATGGATAAAAGTTCAGTGGTGTTATGATTTTTCTGCAGTAATCCTTCTAGTTGTAGATATATAATAACTTCATAGTGACTGATCTTTTGTGATAAATTTAGCTTCAGCTTCAATATGTGGTTCTCTATGTGACTGCAGGTGTTCGTTGATGGGCTGGAGCCGGTGAGGAAGCCCTCGGAACGTATGTTTGAAGACTCTACCAGTGAGAAATCTGTAAGAGTTCAGTCATCTACATCTTTGTCATATTTTAATGTCATATGAGAGGAACTAAAAGCTTATAATTTTAGATGGAATTTGGGTGATGTAGCTGTAGCAAGTTAGGCATACAGTGCGTGAGAACAACTTGTTAAACTTTAAGTGAACTAAACTCCTTGAAAAAACATTACCTTTGTCTTCTGTTTTTTTCTTTTTTTCATTTTAAAACTTTAAAATAGGCCTCAGCGTGTGTATTTCTGTTCTGGTCCATGCCACTCCTGCAGACAACAGATACTGTGGCCATTTACAGTATATTGATAAAGTAATAATCTGCCTAGGGCTAAATACTAATTCCTCCTCTCTCTCATAGTTTGGCATCCACTACAGAAAACTAGAGCTCATGTAGCTGTAGGCTAATTCCATGTCATTGTCTGACTTTTTCATAAGCCAACATAAAACTCACTGGGGCATCTGATAAACCTTTGTACTTGCATAATGGGTTACGGACTTCTTAAGACCCCGAGGCCAGCAGCATTGCTGGATTTTCCACCTCTTTTCACTTAACTAAGGTCTTTTTGGTGCTCTGGCTCTTCATTTGGTGGGTTATCTGGGGTAAGACAAATCCCTGCACCCTTCTGAATCAGTGAGCATTTTTTTAGATCATTTTCAAGCTCCTGCTGAAGTGTGATTGGAAAGATTTGCAGACTTTCAGATCTTTAAAAGCTGTAGACTCTTCTTTTAATACGTGATCATGTGATTATTCCAAACCTTATGTGCGGTACATACAGTATACAGTCTTATGCAGCTGTATCTCCTCTTGAATATGTCAACAAATGATTTACTGTATTCTTTCAGCACTTTTATCTGCTTTTGCTTTTTTCTTGCTTTTGATAACACTGTGTCATTGACAGAAATAATGTCATTATTCTTACTACATCCTTGTATTTTTAGTAAATCAAACACCACTTTCAAATCAGTTTCTGACAGATTCCAATTTCTTATTCTCCATTTACAACAGATTATTGACTGGATGGTGTATTTCTGTCTGTTAATCCCACTGAGACAAATTTGATCTGATATGTTCCGTTAACTTACAACAAATTATGCAGAGATTTGCTACCAAAGGGCCTTGTAGTTTTACACCTTATGTGCATTCATGTAACTGTTGTAAAGACCATGATTTAAAGAAAATTGCAAATATTGCAAGAAAACTTGATTTTTTATGCTGCCACAGAACTGTAGGTATCCAGTAGTGCCTCATCACAGTCTGTTAAATGATGAATTTATATGAACTGGAAAAAAAAACAAGTCCAATTTTTCATGGGCTGTGCAAGGACAAGCATTACAGCTTCATATTTTATGAGAACTGGAAGAAGGAAGCAGAAAAATGAGATGAAGGGAAGAGGGAAGGCAGGCCTCTGTCTGAACTAAGCCGATAGAAACAAAAACTGCAGGACTAACCCACGCTGACTGGCCCCCGGTGGCACCATGGAAGATTGACTTTCTTCCACTTTTAGCTAGACGATCATGGGAATACAGTAAAGAAATGTATGCCGTAGTTAGCAAAACACCTCAATTTGCATATTATTTTATTATATTTGGCAGATCTTTAGACTTGCAATATCAGTTCCTGTTTGCATTTGATGGATTTCTCTCAGCTTTAATTCTGTGCTAATTCTGGGGAATCCCACCAATGGGAAAAAGAAGAGAGAAGGAGAGTTTAGTGTACTGCCTAGGTTCCCCCACCCCCCGCCAAGCAATGGCATCCTAGATGGGCCAGGAGGGGAGCCAGATGGTGCTGAGCAGGACTGCGGAGTTCTGGGAGTTGGGGGAGGGACTAGTTATGGGCCCCCCAGTCTGTTGTCTGTCTGAGAGACTGTGTGTGTGTGTGTGTGTGTGCGTATGTTTGTGAATGTGAACATGTGCATGTATGTTTGTTTGTGCATACCAACTGGACTCTTGCATAGTTTGCTCCCTCTGTTTCCAACGCACATGATCACACCAGGCCGAGATACAGCCAAGTCTAAATTCATTTAAACAGGGACCACCGGGCCAGATTGTTAACTGTCAGCAGATTGTATGGTGTGAATGGAAGATGGGGAGGAGGGAGATGATGGAGTGATGTACGGATAGAGGGTAAGGGGCACCAGAAGGAGAGGCAATGATGAGTGAAGGGAGTAAGGCTTCCAATAGAGGAGTGAATGAATAAATGTTGATGCTGCTACTTGATAGGAGGCGATAAGATATCAGCGACAGACAGTGTGAGGTGGAAGAAAAGAGAAGAATTAGAGAGGAGAGAGGCTGACATGGCTGCCAGATTGTCAGAGGTCAGACTGATGGGCTTAAAGGTTACAGACTGCGTTTTTTTTAAAGAACGAACACACACAAAGATACCAGTGCACACAAACATGTAGCACATACCCACACAGGGAGAGAATTATATCAAGAGGCTGTCATCAACACAAATGAATTAGATTTTGTAATCAGATCCCCTCTGCTTTCACACCCACCACCAGCTCCCACCATATTAATCCAATCAGTCTTAGCTAATCAGATTTTTTTGTGAACAAGAGAAGAAGTAATGATGAATGTGAGACATGACTCCACTCAGACATTTATTTTTAAAATACTTACACCGTTTTGTGTGTGTTGTTTTTTTCAGAAGGATAGAGAAAGCTCTGTGAAAAGTCTTCCTCAGCAGAACGTAGACAGTGACATTTGGGTTCCTGATTACCTGAGTCCCTCTTGGGTATGCCTGCCGAATAATCAGGCTGTCCTGGCCATCATACAACCTGGTGAAACAACGCTGGAAGTCCTGAACACCGTCTGCAAGGTGATATATACCACTACTAAAACTGCTGGCAACTAAGCTGCTAGGAATATGTCAAACATTTGCGATCATGACACTACAATGAGGACTGGGTCTCACAAAAGAGTAGTAAAATATCACAAACTCTCCCAATTTACAGTTTGTTACAAAAGAAAGACATCCCTCACTCCAGGGTACCAAGAAAACAACATTCATGATTAGATGCAGTTTCCCAGAGATGATCATCTTACATGTGAATCTGAATAAAATGTCTGAGATGTAAAACCGTGTCTGGCATTTAGGAAAAAAAAGTGACACTGTGCTCTTAGTGTCACATATCTTTTCCTTACAGTTTACAATAGGGATGGAAAAATTTATCGATTCATGTCGATATACAAACATGCAATGTGCAATATATTTGATTATTAACTGTTTTATAACTTATACCTTTTATTGCTTTTAAATTTTTATTTCACTGCCTTCTTGTCTTGTTACCCACAGACCCACAACATCGAGCCGTCCCATCATTACCTGTGTTTGAAAGTATGGACTGAAAACCAAATGCTCTTATATGTTCCCAAACTTGAGGAAGACATCTCTGATCTGGTGAGAAAACTTCTGATATAATGAAGAAAGAAAAAAGAGTAAATATCTGGACACTCTCATAATGTAACCATGAATCTACAACATTTCACAACAACACTCTGTTATAATGTGTGATTTAAACTTTTTTTGTCTTTTTTTGTATTAATCAGCAGGGTTAGGCCTTTACTTTATTTTTAATTCATTTTTGTTTTATTCATATCAATGCAACCTTGTGCATGTTTCATGACTTTGGTTGCAAATTTCATATTCAATGCATACAAAATTCAAATGAAGAACCACAGTATATGCTATAAATTATGCAAACGTGTACTCTGAGTGTATTGAGTGCACTATGGACTGTATCCATTTGTATTTGTGTTTGTACACAATCGAGACCTCACATCATTCAGCCCCTGTAAACCCCAAAATGAATTCTCTTTGTGACGGTGCTTTGCAGGTTATACACTGAACTGTGAATCTCTCAAAGCCCATTCATTGTATAACTACTTGTCCTTTTCCTCAAGAGCTCTTTTATCTGCTGCTTTGATCAGTGACTCATTTCACCCTCTTTCATTCTTAGTCTAAGATATTACATTATTATCTCTCAAAAGTGAAGCTTGTTGCACACTGCAGACCTCTGTTCCTGTTTGTTACTGCATACACACAGCGGTGTCTGTGCTCTTTCCAGCTGTAAGGTCAAACGCTTGTCTGAAGGCCCACTCACTTTACAGACTTGACCTCGACTGTGACCCAACAACCTTCACAACATGGAATTACACTGTTAAACAGTCTGAATAATACATGAATCTAGTTTTTATTAAAACCAATACCATGACTTTGACCTTCCCTGTCCAATGACAATGCTACCCTGCCCTTTTTTTAGCTATTGTTGTAAATCATTTTCTTAATAATTGTCTTTACAGCTCTACAAAGAGATTGAGATTTGCCCCAAAGCTACCAAGGTGATCCGGTTTGACAAAGCTGAGTCCAGCACCACTGGATATGGTATGCTTGTCTCTCACAGATGTCTTTTTAGACTATATGGAATAAGTTTCTGTCACACTTCTGAGTTGCATCAAATTGATCATGTAATTGACTTTATTGAGTCATGCTTTGTTTATGTCTGATGGTGACATGATCCAGAGTGAGTGCATTTTCTCTTAAGTGCATCTAATCACTCTGATATTGAGATATTTCAGTGAGAACTAACTTAATTAATTACATACATCTATTGTTTTACCTCTGTGTCTGTAGGCTTTTCTGTGGACGTTATAGATAAAGATGGGATGCAGCAGCTCCATATTACTGAAGTAAAAGAAGGAGGACTTGCCTCGGCTAAAGGTACATACAATATTTTGTTGTCATTAACATAATACTAAACATGAAGTGTGCAGTGTACTGTATTTTCATTATCCTAAGAGACATTCAAACACAGTAGCCAAAACAAAACAGAAATCCAGGGGTGTATTCCCCTACTGATTGTACATTTGAAATCTCAAACACTAGTCACTCAAATGCTGCTAATACATGTAACTGTAATTATATTTACAGCCTCTATTCAAAAACTGAATTTTAAACCACTTTTACTGCACTTTTTTTAAAAGTCCAAACAAGTGCCAACCGATCACCCCCTCATAAATTTAAAATGACAGTAATGTACAGTAAATATTTCAGTGCAGGAGAACAAACTAACAACCTGACGGTTGTTTTAATAATCAGAGAGGGTTGCATAAAAATGGACAATGTAGAGATTTTATTCTGTGGAATATGATATATGTAAGAAAAGAGATCGCTATAACTGACCATAGAACCGGGAAGATATACTTTCTCTAGGTCTTGGTTTTGCAGGGAGATGTCAATCAATAATTTTGATACAGATTTTATTTTAAACTCCATATATCAACATTTTGACATTATCCAGGACATTTAAGGCAGTTTTTCATTGCTGAGCAAGGCCTCTAACATCAGCATTTTCAGATGATATGAACCAGCAACAAAGTAGAAAAACACTGCTTGCATGTTACATGTAAAAAGACATGAATCACCTGTTCTGTGCACCGTATTATGTTACCATGTGTCAGATCCTTGATATATGAACTCAAAAATAAAACACGAGAGCACAGTAGCTATGAATTTTGTGATAAACAGGATTTTGTTGTTTGTATCTGACCGCTATTTGTCCAGCTGGGCGTAGAGATCAACCCCAATTCACTGGTTCATCTGAGTCAGAAATGGGTTTGAGAAATGCGTGGGCGCTGTGGAGATACAACACTAATGTATAGAAAATGATACTCTTGTGCCCCAAGGTCAGACTAAGGTTATTCAAGTGTGAGATTGTGTCCTCCAGTGCATTAGCAATCTAAAATCTGCTAGCGTGCTTAGCAGGCTGTCAACAGCCACATACAGACAACACAATGCATCTTTGTAGAATATTACACTGTTTATTGTTGCTGAATCACAGATTTTAGTTTGCCAGACATGACAGTAAATGTACACTGGATTGAGTGTATGTGTGTGTGGGTTCAGGTTTTACTAAGAGTAAGGTGAATGAGTAGGGAGTAAAGGGGATCATGTTTGAATTTATACAGGCTATACACAGAAACCAGGCCAGCACTGGACAAGGAGCCCCAGAGGCTTTTTTCTTTTTGCTATTGCTTTTTTCTCTTTTTCACTGTAATTCCCACCCCCCTACCCTTACAAAAGCGCGCGCACACAGACACATGCGTCCAACACACAAAGACAAGTACACACAGCAGTGTATGGCCAGAGGGGTTATCTCTTTCTGTCCAATAAAGATTCTGCTACAGCTGACATTTCACATCTCAGACAACTAGGTCATTACTTAGGGCTAAATGTGTGCATTGTGTCTATATATTTAACTGTGTGACTGCACGCATGTGTATGTTAATAGCAACATGCAACACATTAAGGAAGTCATAGCAAAGAATGTTTGATTTAAAAGGATGACAAGCAAATGTGTGCTCGTGTGTAACTGTGTAAAAATGATCCTTTGTCTAACTTAATTCTGCTGTCAGGGCAGATGCCTGATCTCCTAAACAGCTGTCAGAACCAATCAGGTATATTGGGTGAAGTTGGCTGCTAATTGGTCGACTGATTGAGTGCTAATTCTCGATTAACAAAACTGGGCACAGGTGGTTGAGGGAAGGGGCGGGAGAAAGAAGCCTCAGGCTGAAGCTGTGCCTCAGTGAATTTGATGGTTCAGTTTTTCCACATATAGTGACACAAATATACGCGATGACAGGAATAGACAGGTATCGCATCCCCCTTCTTAAATCCACTGCTCCTTGTTACCTCAGCAAACAAGGATGGGTGCACCAACACATCTGATTAGCCAAGAGTATGACACTAGAGTTTTGTTTGTGTAGATCATTTGAACATGTTAACTGAGATAATTACCGACAGGAATCTACTGTGCTGGATGGTGCTTTGATCCACAGACACACTGACAGATATTCCTTCTGCTTACTGTGTGTTGGTTTCCTCACCGTGCCACTCTTTTCTGTTGCGGTGTATTTCTCTCCAACAATAAGGCGCTGTAAGTGGACTATTGCCAGCATTCAGGGAGCTACGCATACAAGATGAATTTTAAATGTTGTTTTTGTTTTGTCCTGTGCCAGGTTTGCAAGCAGGGGATGAGATTCTGTGTCTGAACAGTAAACCTGCATCTGCCCTCCAAATGGAGGATATGAGGACTGCGTTTGCAAACCAAGTGTTGACCTTGACTGTCAGCACCCTGCCCCAGCTGGACCCTCGGGTGCTGAACTCCCTTCCGCCCCGGCGCTCAGATGAGGAGCAGAACCAAACCACAGATATCTTCTCCCAGAGTCAGGGTAAGGTATACTGATCTATAAATGATTATGTAGTTAAATCTAATTTATCTGTTTAGTTTTGAACATGGTACGTTTCATTAGATGATGTATACAAACAGTGTCCTCTAGTGATAGTTAACCGAACTTCTTTATATGCTTCGCTGTCAGGCAAAAGATGTTTCTTTTGGAGTTCAAATCAGATCAGGACACACGGATGCTTACTGAACAGTACCCATAGCTATCTATTAGATACTGTAATTTAATTGCCGTAGACGTATTTACTCTTAAGATCACAGAATCTGCTACTGCACAATGTTACTTTGTGTGGTGAGAAAAGGATAATACATTTGCTGATGTATCTCTTTAAGCACAGGGTGAATAGGACAATCTCCTAATTATGCATGGATGCTGTCTGAAAACTAACCTGCAGGCTGCCGCCAGCTTTCCTCTGACCTGCTCTCTTTATCCGTGCAAGGGCACCATTTGTATTCCTTAGAAATTGGGGCTTGCGGTGCACAGGCTGACAAGCTGGCATTGTTTTTAGAGGGACTCGGAGCAGTATGAATATTAATGTTTGTTCAGCAGTGTGGAGCTGTCACTGTGTACGATATGCCATACGCAAAGGGTCATTCGGGGAGTAAAAACACTCCAGCAGACAGATGGAGGTTATCGACGATATGCTTAAAGGAGACGTGTGTGCACAAGGCCTTTGAAATAGGGGAGACATTAAATTGAAAATTTTTCATGGATACAGATGGAATAATTTCCACATTGATTCAATAAAGTGACAGCAAAATAAGAAACTCCAAGCATTATAGAGATGTTTTTATTAATGGCTCAATCATTGAGGGATCCACAAACTTTAACTCTATTAAAGGAAGAAAAGTTGGAGGGAGGAGGTTCTGGTATTTAGATACCATAATGCACTTACTCCCATGTGAGCTGTGTCCTTTGTCTCCAACCATAGAGGACATCCTGGATGAGGTGTCAGGCTTGACAGTAGAGAGCCCAAATGAGAGTTTGGAGCAAGGACCACGACTTACCCTCCAGATCCCTGGAAATCATCATCAGGAAGACAAAACTTGGAGAGGAACTGGACAAAAGGTAGGATATGAAACGCATGAAAAGACACAGTTTTATGCACAAATAACGGTATAGCTGTACTAAGAGTGGAGTATTATGCAAACCCATTTGGACATATTGCAGCTTTGGTTTCCATGTGTACATGTGTAAGAGAGACACCTGTGGATCATTAGCATCATTGTTGTGTCATCTTTTATCCTGTTGTTTTCAGGGGTTTGTGATTCATTTCCTATCTTGGATGTTAAAAATGAAAACACTGAGAAAACTGATTAACAATCAAACATTGTGGCTGTATGTTTAAACTAATACAGATAGTCGAGGTGGTAAGGATTGTAGAAACCCTCTGGCAGGTCTCAACCTAAATATTTCTTCAGCTGCGTCAGGTGGTGTTTTGTTTCTATGAGCATGTGGGTGTAGCAAGTAACACAAAAGTGTTAAGAGACTGTGAATATCTGGAAGATGTTCAGAGGCTTTTGTCATGTGACACTCGTGACCTTTTACGTTTTAGGAAAGAAAGAGACAAATAGTGTGTAAGTGGTTTGACGTGCATTACGTCAGGCAGTGATTTGATAATAGTTGTTGAATCCTCTTACGCGTTGTTACATGTACATGCTTAACAGATACTTACAAATACTTATGTTTCATACTTTACTTACTATACGTATGCTGATATTATGTGTGGTATGGTGTGTGTGTGTCTGTGATGATGTCAGCACATGAACAGATGTGTGTGTACAGTGTATACTGGATGTGTGAGTGTGCTGCAGCACAGAGATGGAGACAGACAGGTGAGTGAACAGCATCACTTTGTAATTAAGATTATGTCTGGTCTGATCAGGGTCGGCACAGTGATTGCTGGGACACGCTGTGTGCCAGCCGGTCACCCTTGGATACGGTTGTCACTTCCATTACCATGGCAATGTCTGATATCCAGTAACCACCGGAAACATTTTTCTGTACTTCTCTGTCGATAGCCCAGACAAAAGATGTGGAAAGGGAAAGGGCAGTGCTGTGGCTCTTTCTCGTATATGTGTCAGTGAGCTTTGGACACGAGGGAGAGCTAATGGATGAGCTCCAGTCTAGACTTGGTCCTGTTGGACAGTGGTGAGTCTGTGACTCCAATGTGCCATTATTAGTTGGAAGGAAAGTATGAGAAGATGAGAAAAATACCGACAGATAGGGTTGCCAGGATGGGTGAACAGGGTTGAGAGGCCTGTTTAAGTCTCTTTTAGTGCACTTGATGTGGAGAGAAACATTCAGAGATTTTAATCTTTACGGTAACCGTTTGGACAGTTCCTAATTAACATTTTAAGGGCTTTGCTATTTTAAGTTTGTCGCAATTTCATATGCAAAAAGAAATCCATTCAAATCTATTCTAACAACTGACAGTTCAAACACAAAATACAGCATGCAATCTTTACATAACGTCTTTGTAAAAGTTTTGCATCTAATATGATGCAAATACTTTACAGTGTTCTTTTATAGAGAAGATGAAACTCATTTTGTGTGTGTGTGTGTGTGTGTGTGTGTGTGTGTGTGTGTGTGTGTGTGTGTGTGTAACTCATTACCAAGTTGTGAAGGGAAATTATACATGGGCCTGAGGTGAAATCAGGCTTCATTTCAAGCCTTCAGTCAGCACAAAATGAAGATTATGTTTATTCATCAACCAGTAGGTTGGTTGATAAGATGTTACACCAGTAGATCCCTCGTGTGAAATAACGTAGTCCCTGTGGAGACATAATGATGATGAGAATGTTGTTCACCCGTGTCAGTAATGTCGTCCCTTTGTGTTTGATGCTTTGTGTATGTGTGTTTTTTTGTTGTTGTTTTTTTTCCATTTATTATTACAGGCTGTTCTACATAAATATAGAAGGGGGGAAACAAATCCCTGCAAGGAAGGCAATACAGGGGAAAAACAAGCTCTAGAAGTCTGATCTTCATCTCACCTTTGAGTCTCTCACCTCCTGTTCCTGTCTAACATGTGCTGTCTGATTTCTGTCCTAATTTCCATCTGCTGTCTGTTTGAGCCTCATTTTTTCATCCCTTTTTTTTTTCTCTACCCCTTTTTTTCTCTTGGTTGTTTGATTTATTGTCAGATGTTTTGCCGCCATAATTCAGAGCAGAGATGTGTTGTCTCGAACATGACGTTTCCATTTGTCCTTTCTGATCACGCTGTCTCCTTATCTGCTGTCCTTTGTTCTTAATGGTCCTTTATTTTCTCTTGTCCTTCAAGTTTCCTTCTGACTTCCTGTCCTTCCTTCTTTACCCTACCCCTTATTAACCCCCTGCTGTTCATCATAAACATGGGCTGATGCTGGTTCTCAAGCAGCTCCCCTCCCTTAGCTCTGCAGTTGACTGTGAGCTCTGACCTCAGTGGAAAGGATTTGAAAGTTTACTCTAATAACAAGTATAATTCCTGAGAACTTCCAACCAACTTCCATGTCATTTTGCTTTTAGAAAAAACGTGTGTTACTAATTTTTTTTTTTGTGATTATGCTTTTTGTTTTCCTGCACTCCTGTTTGGAAAGGCAAAGTGCTGAGGATCATGTCTCTTTATTTCACTTCATTTCACCCTCTGCCTGCGGTCACATGAGGAAAAAGAGGCAAAGTGGGACAATTTTAATTATCCCCACATTCTAATTACTTCATTCTCCACAGTATTTCACATCATTTAGTGGAGATAAATGAGTGTCTGACTAGCCGCAGGAAACAGGGATGTTCATTATTTTAGACAAAGCACAGAACCACCTCCTCAGTATGATAAACCAACCAGAGAATAAAATGGCGATTTGCTTTGGATAACAGTGATAATGAAGATGACGGTGATTGCTAGCATTCTCCAAGGTGTAGTCATCCTAACTGACAAGTGCTGGTTGTAATTTACAAACCTCTGTCAATCTGGCTTAAGGCCATTTGAAATGGAAAACGCATTATTCAGTATGTGAGGGGTGAAGGGGACCGTTGTCATCAAGGTTTGTTTTTGATTGACTGCTCGTGGTATAATTTCAGTCAAATTGCTCTTTGCACCCAGTGCGTTTGTCTAATTTAATGTAATTACTGAGAATTTGTCATTTCAGTGCTAACGAGTGCATCTTTAACCTTAACGTAATCATCTTTAAATTTTCCTTACACTTGTCTTCTTACTGCCCTCTAATCACACCTCAAGTCTTTGTCCCAGTTGTTGCTGTCATTTCACAGTCTTCCACTGGAGGGAGCGTTGGGCCAATTCATGAAACCTGCAAGACAACAATGGTGTTTCCAACACAGAACATGGATACAACAACAGATGCGTTCTTAGCTGCATGCAGAAGTATCAGTATTTTATGCTTTGTTTTATTCCTTGTATGTGCACTGTGTGATAATATAATCATCTGTCACTTCCATTGTTACAGGGAAGGTTTTCACAGTTCAACATCATAGTCTAAATGACTGTCACACTATGATCTTCCTCTCACTTTGGAGTAAATGATTAAACTCTCTCTTTGTCATGGAGTATATCCCATCATTCCTTGTCGACTTTGTGGAAAGTCACGTTGTCCTGATTTTTAAATGAAACCAAACTTTAAGACTCTCCCTCCCTTCTCTTCCTCCTGTCTTTGTTCTCTGACATTAACAAGTACATACCTGTTCTTTCTGAGTAACATGCCAGTGGAGAGAGGCATGATACAGTATACAGAATGAAGTTAGCTCTATTTCTGTTTGCTTACACTGTACGTGTGTATACTGCATGTCAAATTGCAATACACTGAAAGTGGAATTATGTGTGATGTGTGTCTGTATGCCAGCTGTGTGAATATTTGTAATCTCTATTTATCCTGGCTCTCACTGCGCATGGTTTCAGCCGCTGGGCGTGAGAGCAGGTTTATGCTTGCCTTCATACTCCTCCCTGATGATGTACTCCCCCACCCCGAGGATGTAGTACATTTTGTAAAAAGATTTGTCTCTGCGGTTAGGAAATGTATGTATTGGAGTTACCAAAGAAAAGGTACTGCTGCCTTAATTCACTTTCTGTCTGCCACTTATCATTTTCATTATTTCTCATGTTGCTGTTGTTTTCTGGCATCATGAGTGCTGCGTATTTTTTATTTTTTTTAAACCAGACTTCCTATACGTCATTAGTCACATTTGCATTTAACTGAAGGTGAAAAGTATCTTCAAAGTTTTACGGAACCATTCTTTACAAACTGACTTTTTAATCAGGAGTGTTATGAAATATCAACTGGTATTTATGCTTGGTGGAAGAAAATCCTCAACCTTCCTTTTATATTCAACATCTGTAACATTTTCTTTCCTCTGCTCTTGGATCAAATCAGTTGGAATTAAGGCGTGGTCTTATTCAAGAACGTATTATGTAAGTCTTGTTTCCCAGCAATGACAAGTGTGCCGCAGGTGTGGTATAGCAAATCATTACTGGATTGTGACTAGACATAAGACAGTTTGCAGCAGTTATGGTGTGAGAACAAATGTTTTATTCTGGTAACTGGTGTCCAGATTTGACAGCTTGATCATATAACCTTTCAGAAACTGTATTGGAATGTAGTTTTAACTGCAAGATGATGCTTTGTATTATTTACCTGCAGTATTTCTCAGATGTGATGACATAAGTCTCTCTGAGCTGTGATGAAAGAGAGAAAGGGGAGAGAGAGAGAGAGAGAAGCCAGATGTCTGTTGTCTTTTCCTGTTGTGTTCCTGAAGTGTTAGGCTCTGATTACTGCTTCCTCCCTCCTTTCTCCTCCCCCCTTTTCCTCCATCTCTCATTGGGGATATAATATTGTTGTTGAAATCTACGCTGTTTCTGCTGTCAAACACCTGGACAGAAGTGAGGCAATGAGGACAGAGAGAGAGTGAACAAGAGGGCGTGTAAACGTGGAGACGATGGGGTGGAGCGTGCAGAGGCAGCCAGGGGATTGAGAAAGAGAGCCTGATTGGATAGGGACAGTGGGATAAGGTGACATGAGAGCACTGTTGTATATGGAAATCTGTTCTATTCAGTTTGTATAATAACCTATTTGTACAGCTGTGATGTTAAGGAGTTTACCCGCAGCAGTGTTTAGCAGAGCAGTCAGTGTTGAACAGCAGGCATCTACTTTTGCACGACTCATCAGTACACCCTCTATAGGCTGCATAGTATGTCTTGAATGACACAGAGGAATGGAGTCTACCTGGTCTGGACTATCTGAGTTAGAAACGAACTCCCTTACTTTTCGTTGAACTCTTTCGTTGAACTCTCCTGCCAGCATGTCAGCCTTTAGGAAGAACAGGACCTCCAAACACTCGACCGAATCCATCTATGATATGTTACAGCTGGTAAGACGTGTATCCCTATCTATGTTTGTGTGATTTTGCTCTAAAGAAGTTAATAATTATGTGGTGGTGATGGCAGCGCTAAGGTTAAAAGTTCAGTTCTCAGTGGAGCAACACATTCTAACAATGCATATGTGATATCTGATTACACGTTGAGGTTAGATGAACTGCAGTGTTCTGTGTACCATGTTCTGGCACATTTATATTTGAATGGAATGGTAAAAATCCCAAATATTGCTTGTTAATCATTTTTTACTCTGCTGCAATATACAGTACTGCAAAAATAAACAACTGACACATTAAGAGCTTAGAGAAGTTGAGTGCGGTGTGTACGGTGTGTGTGTGTGTGTGTGTGTGTGTGTGTGGTTTTCTCTTCTTACTTAATAATCGCGGAGCTTCATGCTTTCGCCCATCTCGTCTTTCTTTCTCCATCTCATGCTGTTATCTGTCTCTGTTGCTGCTCCATCTGTCACATGGCTGTCCCTAATTCCTCTGGCTGTCAAGGGCAAGACCTTAGTTACGAAGTGGCAAGACTGTCAATGTCATTGCTCTGTTTGGTGTGTTTAGAGTGGCATTAAAGTAAAACACAGTACAGTAAGTGTATATTAAATCTGTGTTTGCTTATTCATCCCATTTCTGTTTTCAGTATTCTCTCTGATCCTGAAAAGCAGTATATTTTTTAAATTTTGCATAGCTTAATATTAAACACAAATTCAATTCATTTAATTGTTGTCAACTTTGTGTCTGCGAGACCAACTTGAGTCAGCAACGCAGACACTAACAAGAGATACTCATACTCCAGCGTGAATGATTTAATCAGATACATTTCATTATTTAAAATTCATTACATTCTTTTGGTTTATTATGTTTGTTTTTGTGGTTAATTCAATGGACTGAAGGAGCTCATCTTGACTTGATGGAAAGAATTTCAGTATCGACACAACACGTCTATTGTATTTAGTCTGTGTGGTTCCAACATTGTTGTGAAACTGGTTTGAATACCACTGTGCAAAATTGTCTGTCATTGCTGCAGCTCAACAGGAGACAAACCATGGAATCATCAGAGACAAACCATGTCCCCCAGTTGATTAGCTGTCTCTAAATAAGTCAGGAGGATAACGGATGCTAGTGCAGTGTATTGTCACAGATTGTAATTAAACACTTTCATTGACCCCATGTGCACAGATGAAGGATGTTTGTGTGACATATGTTTGAAGACGTTCCTCTGTGAATAACACTGAATACTGCAAAGTTGGATTAGAAACATTAATCCCATCAAACTTAACGACGACCTAAAACTGCTTCGTGCTTCCTGCAGATACATAATTCTTCTTTCATCATCTGTACAGTAGTTTCTGTGATGTGTCTAAAATGAGCTGAGTCTAAAATATCTCACAAGAAAGTAAAGTAATTATTCTGCCCTTTTAAACCATACTTCATATTTTATTAATGAGGGGTTGGACTATAATCACTAGGTCTAAGTGTGTAGTGTTCATGTGGACTAAGCTCATTCATTTCACTGAAAATTTTGAATCAAAATTTTTTATTCTGCATTATTTTAATCAGATAATGTTAGTGTACCTCACATACTCTCACTCGTTCCTATCAAACAACGGACATCACAGCAGCCTCCCAGCCAACAGTCAATCCCATCAGACCACAGTCACTAGATAGACTTACTGAACTTTATATAAATCCATCCTGTAGTTTGATAACATTAAGTAAATTAATAATCTGTATTTGCATATGCTGAAAAGATTAAACATAGTTTGTGAACAGTTGTTATAAGTACTCCAGTATTACTCAGAGCAAATTTCAGATTTGCCTCAACACATCCAGTCTCTGACTTTTGACTTTCTATTTTTCTACCTCCTGCGCCTACACACTGATGCATTCACCTTCACATCCTTGGCACTCTGAAATAAATGGATGTGAATAGAACGTCTTCATTCAAACCCAGTGTGTAATTCGTCAACTGCTGTGCTTCACTACATAAGATTCTTCTTTTTTTTTTTTCTTCTTCTTAGAGGTTGACGTGTTTCATATTATTCTCATTATTAGTAAAAATTTAATGTACGACTGTTTTAAGTTTTTATGATGAATTGCAATATCAATGCATGTTGGTCTGTACCAGCCAGAGAGAGACTGAGGGACATTAGGACTTCCTTTCTGCCTGGCAGGTCTGCTCATGCTTGGTATTTTTGATACCAGGGGTATATGTGGGTGTTGTTATGGCAGGCTTTGCAAGAATGTGTTGTATGGTGGCGCATATTTTCCAGTCCGTTAGTATAGATCTGTAGATGAGTCTCATGAATATCGGTGTATATTATAATTGTTTTGTGTTTAACACTCATTTAAACAAGCCTATGTAATACATATTTTCTGGGTTTGTAACCTTTTACTTTTACTGCAACTTACGTGACACATAAAACAACTTTTTACAAATCTTAAAATGTGTAAAATGTGAAATTTTCTATATCTGTGTTTTCTACTTAGAGCACAGAGCAGGTCACTGCTTTCTGCCGTAGTCTCCATGACATGAATCCCCTGGAATGCCCTATGTCGTCCTCCTCTTCGTCTTCTTCATCATCCCTCTCCCCGAGCCCTGTGTCAGTTTTACCGCCCACAGGAGGAACTGCGACCCAGAGGCAGCTCTCCCACGCAGACAAACTCCGCAAGGTTATCAATGAACTAGTGGAGACGGAGAATACCTACGTCAAAGTGAGTGGAAGCTCAAGTATTTGACTATACTGCACAAATAAGTGAATTAGCCATCCACAACATATATCTATTTGCTAACAATGGACGAATTGACTGTCAGGGATCAAATACACTCAGTTATAGTTGATGTGTCTGTAGTAGTAGTAGTAGTAGTGTACTAGTAGTAGTAGTTATACAGAATGTTAACATGCTTTTTGTGTCATGAAGGGATATGTTCATACCCGTGCGAGCTAATTTCCTCCTGTTAGTTAAATTCCTCAGTAATGACTCCACATTAAACAGCGTCCATATCAGCAGATGCCTCGATTGTCCTTGAACATTTCATCACTGGCTGATCTTGTTCTTTCATGCTCTTTTCAGGATCTGAACTGCCTAATAGAGTGCTATTTGACACCTTTGCAGAAAGAAAGCTTCCTTACACAGGATGAGGTACCTTCTAAATTATTCTTATAATTCAGTAAGACCACAGAATGTTAATTGTGTGTGCATACATGAACCTAAACAGTAAGAGGGCTCTTAAGAAAATAACAGTGTCTGAATGATGCTCCATGGTTGTTGTAGCTGGACGTTTTGTTCGGAAACCTTGGGGAGATGGTGGAATTTCAAGTGGAGTTTCTTCGAACGCTGGAAGATGGAATCAAACTGGTGCCAGATCTGGACAGCCTGGAAAGAGTAGAGCAATTTAAGGTGATGCATCCATTCATCGTTCTGTTTTTAATGCTATCATAATTTTGTCTGCTGTTTAGATCAAGCTGTTACTTTGACAATTCAAAACATATGTTAATGAGTTACTGCTGTTGTGCCTTTGGATACAGTCACCTGTACCTATGATGAATTGTACTGTATTTACACTGCTCCAACATGAGTAAAAGACATCTACTTATGTTTCTGACCACTTGATTAAAAGTAAATCTAATTACCACAATGTCTTATCTGCTTATCTGTTTCCACAGAAAGTGCTGTTCTCCTTAGGTGGTTCATTCCTGTATTATGCTGATCGCTTTAAAATCTACAGCGCCTTCTGTGCCAGCCACACCAAGGTCCCAAAGGTCCTTGCTAAAGGTAAAAACATGCACACATTATTAATTAGTATTGATGACACAGTCACCACATATTGTTGTATTACTTGTATAGTACTTTATTGCTCCTTGCCATCATTGACATGTGGTCGCTAAGAGGCAAGTGCAGTAGAAAAAGAATGCTTCTTTAGTCACATACCTTGCAGGACAGAGAGCAAGCTGCAACTAGTCTGAGCATAGTGAGGTGTGAACTTGAGATTAATGGTATGTGATCATACTGTCCAGACAGTTTAGTGGTCACTATTTTATTTAATAGTTGTTCTTAAACCAGTGCACCTGCAGACATCTTGTTTTTCTGATGCTGTTATATGTATTTGCTTCAGTGTGTTTTCTTCTAAGTAAATGAGTGTATTTTTGGGGGGGGGGGGGGGGGGGGGGGGGGGGGGGGGGGGGGGGGGGGGGGGGGGGGGGGGGGGGGGGGGGGGGGG
>JAUYWH010000006.1:13524126-13576387 GCA_034779795.1 Ctenopoma multispine | reverse complement strand
TTTTTTCCCCCCCCCCCCCCCCCCCCCCCCCACACACACACACACACACACAGCAAAAACTGACTCAGATTTCAAGGCTTTTCTGGCTGAGAGAAATCCCAGACAGCAACATTCATCCACTTTGGAGTCTTACCTTATCAAACCCATCCAGAGGGTCCTGAAGTACCCATTGCTACTAAAGGAGCTCTACTCTCTCACTGACCCTGACAGTGAGGAACATTACCACCTGGATGGTAAGCCAGTTTCTGTTTTATTAAACACTTTAAACTCACCGAATTGTGACTAATAAGGATAAAGAAAAGTATAGCCGTGATGAATTAGAGGTGATCAGTGTTTGTCCCATTCAGTTGCAATGAAGGCCATGAACAAAGTTGCGAGTCATATCAACGAGATGCAAAAGCTTCACGAGGAGTACGGAGCTGTGTTCGACCAGCTCATCAATGAACAGACTGCAGATAAAAAACAGGTAAACAAGAACAATGGCCATTGTTTTCGAAGTTAGCTATCCTGAATCCAGTAAGTTACTCCACTAACTTATATTTCTATTTCATAATTGTTAGGTGGCCGACCTCTCGATGGGGGATCTTTTGCTAAATTCCACCGTGGTGTGGCTCAATGCTCCAGCCACACTGGTCAAAAGCAAGAAGGAACCTGATTTGGCTGCTTTTGGTAAGGATGAATAGGTTTTAGAATTATACTGTGAAACTGATTATGGCCTTGGCTTTCTTTGTATAGAATTTGTTAGACCTCTTACATAATTACAGCTGGGGTGGAGGTATTCTGCATGCTGCAAGCACGCTGCATGAAAGCACTGTGTTTCACAGATGTAAAGTGTAGATTTACCATACTAAATCCAGAACAATCAAACGACATTGCAGTGCATGCTTATATTTTATACAGGTATACAGTACTGAGAGCATCATATAAGCGTTTTAAAGGTATATGTATTACATTGCTTTTGGGTTTGGTTGTATTTTAGCTAATCAAACTCTTCACGTGGTGTACATTTTGAGTTGTGATGTGTTACAAATTGTCACAGTCTTACAACAAACAAAACTGAAATTAATATTTACATAATGGATTAGGAAATTTTTCATGTTTATGCACAGCACTGATCAAAATGTTACATAACTTTCTGTCTAAAATCCCGTCACATCTGCAGGATTTCGGATGGACAGATGATTTGTAAAGTACTCATCCCTAAAGACAGTGTGCAGTGTTTTGTTGTAGATAAATGAACAAATATTTTTCAGAAGATGTACAGTAGCTATGCAGGAACAGCATTTTTACTGTAATGTTGAATGCATCTTAACACTTGGAACATGAGACTAAACTGTTTCTCACTTAACAGTCTAATGCAGGGTTTGGTACAGCGTGCTATTTTAAAATAGAAGAAATACACTACAGCAGGTAGAAGGATGCCCAGTTGTGTATAAAGTATTACATGGAGAATGTGCATTATTTTGAACTTCTCATGGTAAACACTACATGCTATAATGGTCTTTCCTGGTGAGGTAATAGTGATGAGACACGGTTGCTTTGTACATGTAATGCCCGTCACTTTGGTCCATCTTCATGTTTTGTGCTGTGGATGTGAGCATTTATTTTTCTTGAAAGCTGTAGCTGAAAGCATCCATTGACACACTACATCAAGCTACCACTGTAATAATTGGGCAATAACATGTCATTTGATAAATGCAGCGAATAAATGCAGACCCTCCTAATGGTCTCTTTCATTTCCCTTTTCATTTCTGCTCGTCCCAAATTTAGTGTTCAAAACAGCAGTTGTGTTTGTCTACAAAGACTGCTCCAAGCACCGGAAAAAGATTGTAAGTACTATTAACCCTATTTTCCGTTGATTTATTTCAGTCTGAAACACACTCATGTTTCGAGAAGTTACTGTGTGGATAGGACGTGCTTTTTAAAAACGTTTTGGATGGTCAATTAAGATATGTGTAATGTTCTCTGTAACAGTACAATAGAATATGTTACTGAATAAGGATGGTTATTAGAAACTGGATGAAATAAAGATAGTACTAGGACAGCACGTGTTTAGTTGTCTGCTAACTGTGCTTCTATCACTGCGCTCACTGTGCTCTCTGCTGGCATGTTAATGCATTGCAAGTTATTTACTGGATATTAAACGAGTCTCTGTTTTTCCAGGGAACCTCTCATCGCACTTCAGTGATTGATGACAGGGATCCTTTCCGTTTCCGTCACATGATTGGAACAGAGTCTCTGCAAGTCCGTCCCCTTGCAAGTATGTCAACTAAGAAAATCAAAAAATAATTTTTAATGTTGCATGGCAGTTCCTCAACTGGTTTGTCCCTCACGAGAGCCATGCTAACTCGGTGTCAGAACTGAGCAGCAAACTGAACTTGAGGTTTAGATAGATCATGGTTTTCTCTTTTTTTTTATTATATTGGTTCATCAGAAATGCCTGGTCATCTGGTCACTATTTCAAAATATGCAGACAAAACTGACATGACGTTAGAAATAAATAATTAGAAATGTTTTGGGTTTTTTTTGTTAAGAATCCTTTTTACCACAAAAGGATTTGCATATGAGAAGGTTGATTGGCCAAATCAGAGGTTGTTTCTAATGACCCAATAAATTCTCATAGTAGTTTCAAAGGCTCAGGAGTCCACTCAGCGTTGCTGCTTTTCTCTCCAGCAGAAAATAAATGATAAACTTTTGTAAACAAAACTGTTAAATACCTATTAGTAGATCTGCATGCAATCTTACTCGCACCCTGTCTCTGTCCTAGATGAACCTTAAATCACCCTCAGGCAATTCAGCTCAAGTATGATCGTTTATTTGTCTAATGGCCTGTTGTTAAAGGGAAAGAAATTGATGACCGTAATTAAGTGAATGCTTTTAGAAATGCAGCTCACATCTCTCTCTTTATCCGGTCTCTCAGACTCTGAGGGTACAGCAGTATGTGAAATAGTTCACGCAAGATCTGAATCTGAAGGAAGACCGGAGAGAACCTTCCAATTGTGCTTCAGGTATGATTTTCTTCTTTCAAAAACGACTATTACGATTAATATATAACGAAGAACAAAAGTCTTCTCATTTTTAAAATCCTGTGTTTTGTGCAATTTGCAGATCACCAGATAGTAAGAAGGACTTCCTGAAAGTAGTCCACTCCATCCTTAGGGAAAAGCAGCGTCGGCAGCTTCTCAAGACTGAGTCTCTGCCACCCAACCAGCAGTACGTCCCATTTGGGGGTAAACGCCTGTGTGCCCTCAAAGGGGCACGGCCCTCTATGAACAGAGCAGGTAATAAAGTTTTAGTACAGTATGGCCAACATTTTGTGACAATAACTCTGAAGACTCTGACATTACCCGAATACAATGTCTTTTTCTTTACGTTTAGCTTCAGCTCCATCTCGAGCGCTGACCCGTAGGAAGCTGGTGAGGAACCGCTTCACCATCGATACTGACATCATTTACCATGGTATCAACAATAACAGCAGCAATTCAGACTCCTCTTGTTACCCTTCCCATCCTACTTCCTACTCCCAGCATGCCGTCCTTCAGTCCCACAAACCTCAAGGGCAGGACACAGACCGCTGGGTGGAAGAGCAGTTTGACCTGGGTTGTTATGAAGACCAGGGAGAGGGGATTGACATAGGGCAGGTTAAGGAGACAGACATTTTAAGTGATGATGATGAGTACTGCAAGTCTGTCAGAGCTGCTTCGGCAGAACCATGTGAACTAGGGGGGAAGATGGAAGGACTTAACCTACAAGGGGCCGAGGTGAGAAGCCGCAACATGAATGGACGAGTTGAGACTAGAAGCGATACCCTGTACAGTGTGATGCAGGACCTGGACGTTAATCGAGTAAAGCGCGGTGATGATTCAGGCTCTTTAGACTCCTTCGCCTCTTGTGGTGTGTCTCTCTCTCGCTGTGCAACCCCGACTGTAAAACTTGCCCCCTTAAAGCAGTGTGCTGTGGAAGGGGCCACAAACAAGGACCATGAGGTAATCTGGGTGCGAAGAGACGACTTTGCCAATGGGTGCAAAAATGATGTCTTTTGAATGGAAACAAGATAAAGAAAGTAGACAAGACTGGTTTCTTGCACTTTTTACATAAGAGTGGAAGAAATTCGGAAGGAGATTGGATATAAGCTTTAAATACTGTATGTAGGAGCTGGAGGGAGAACACTCAGCCAGTCGTCCTTGTTTCACTTCACAACCCTCTTATTCCCACCTCACCCTGCATCTTCCCTGTTGTGACAATCTAAGTAAAGTACTGAAATACAGAGTAAGGAGAAGAAAAACGTACTCGATCTCACTGAGGTATCTTGAGACCTAGAGATTCTGATGCTGTGAGCTGCTTAAAAGTGAACAAAGAGTCTTCGCTGTTTTGGACATACACCCAGGCATTACACACAAACACACACATACATGTGGAATGTGAATGTATGAACAAGACAGCGCTGCATGTACGTGCGAATACACACAACGTGTATGCATACTGTAAGTGCAGTATTACAGAAGCACAGACACAGAGACTCTAGGCAGCTACTGTACCATGCACATATTGTACTGAAGAGACGGCATTTATGAACTGTGACCTTCTGACTAAAAATGTCTATTTTTCAACACAGGAATGTGGGTGTTATATTTTTCTGAGTCGGAAACTGTATTTTAACACACAAGGGCTGCGTGTTACTGAATTACTCTTCAGGGGCTTTTGGCTTATGACTGCTGTGTAAAAGATGGTGATATCCAGCTAGCTTTATTGTGCTTTTTAACTTAATATCAGCTGCACATTTCTGTAAGGTCAGGAGATCAATAGTGCCGTTATTGCCGTTACCCTCGTGTATAAAATATTTTGAAGCTCACTTTTGTCTCTAAGTATATCCTTTTAAAACCTAGTTTGGACAACACATAGTGGACCTATTGTTTATTTATGAACTTTTTACTGTATGTTTTAATGTTTACGCTGCACATAAATGCCCAGTGTTAAAAACTATCATTTGTGTGTCTGGTTCCAGAAACACTCTTGAGAGAGCAAACGCCTGTGCCCTTCACATGAATGTCCAAACTTTTATTTTGTTGCTTACATAAAATAGCAGGTAGCTGATGGATTTCTTTAAGTCATTTATATACTGAAACCCCTTCAAGTCCCAGAGGCCATTTTCATGCACCATATTCTTGATGACTAGCATAATGATTCCTAAATTATGCATGCATAAATCCTGTTTTACTTGAATTTTCTTTGTTGTTTTAAAAAGAGCCATGTTACTGACCGTACTGTAAGAGGAGGAGAGCAAACGTGCAGTCATCGTCTGACCAATTCACATCGTCTTCAGCTCTCTACAGCTTCCTTTCACCTTTGTCACATCAAACAGCATCACAGCCACAAAGAAGACAGCCTTCACATCCATTTGACATCACTCCCTGTGTTTCCACTTCACCCCTCAGTAATTATTCCTCTAGCCACCAGGCTGTGCTGTTTCACTGTCCTCACAACGACATGCTGCTGAGGTCACATTCATGCACACCTTGAACACGCACTTAATACCCAACTGTGAGGGGGGAGGGGGATTCGCATTGTGAGGCTGAGTGAAATTTGGGTGTTGCTGCTGTATTGTGTTTTTATTATACTGGTTTCTTAGATTTTCAGCTTAGTGGGTGATGTTGCCCAGTCAGGACGTTCAGATTGAGGTACAATCACTTGGCCTTAGAGGCAAATCCTGGGAGAACCCCCTTGACTACTCCCTTTGTACTTTTAAAAACTGTGCTTGTACATACAATTGTGTATCATCATTTTTATGTCAAAATAAATTCTCTACATTTTGTTGTGTGAAAGTCTTTTTTTTGTTTCAAGTCAAAGTGCTTTTCTAATTTTTCTTTTTCTTTCTCAGTAGGAGACCTGTAGGGTTTTCAGTCTAACGTCCACGCAGATGTTATTGCAAAGTCACTTTCATTTGATCACACATAAATGATAATTTTGTGCATTCAGTTTCACTTTGAAAATGCATCGTCTTGAGTGCAGTTCAGTTGGTACAGCAGTTCTCTATGAACTCCAGGGTCAGTGTTTCCACTCGCCGTTCCTTCTGACCACATGTCGAGGTGCCTTGGACGACACACCTAAACTCCACAGCAGAGCTGTCATCTACTGTAGCTGTCCAAACAATTTCCCAAGGGGATCAATGAAGTATGTAATTATTATTAAAGTGGAGAAATGTTTAAATAAAGAATCTGAAGCTTAATAAATATTCTGAAGGTGAAGGCAGTTAAGACTATAAGAGCAAAAGGTGACATGGTATAAAGTAAAAGAAACCAAATGTAAACATTTTGACACAAATATACAGTGAAGTAACGCTAAAAATCTTTGAAATTGCATTAATACGGAGAAATACCATACGTATTTCATTCATTTAGTGCTATTTCTGCAGCTCTTGCAGACATTAACATGTACGGTATTTAACAAGCTCTACAGAGGCTCTGCTCTGTATTCATATCAGGCTAGTGTAGTGTAGGATTGCTGCCCAAGGACTCCTCCTGGAGAGGCTGGATGGTCATTTTCTGAGTTAATTAAGTTTGTCTATAGGCTTTTTGTCAGGGCTCCAACTTGAATTGGCACTTTTTCTCAGATCACCGCGCTCCCTGCTTTGAGATAGTTCAGAAACATTTTGATAAACAAAATGTCAGTTTTGACATGATTTTGCTTTGGCATGGCTGCTGGCACAGGTAGTCTTTGCTGAATGTCACAATGTCAGACAACGTTACAGGGTTGACAAACTGCAATGAGTTTCCAGTGTTAAGTAGATGCAACATAAATCATAAGTCTTTGACACAAGGTGAAAAGAATAAGCAGGTGATTTGCTGCAGCCGTTTTTGAACCATTTTAGTGTCCTGGGCCTGGATGGGAAGGCATCCAGTGGGCCAGTGAGATAAAGACCTCGCTTGTCTGCAGTGAGAGATAATCTGGCATCTGCCCTGTAACCTGAAGATTACTCCCCTCTCATCAGGACCGGTGGAGAAAACCGCTGCCAATCCATCTGCTCCTTAATCCAAACCGAATGAAGCCGAAAATTGACAGAGATAACCAGAATTAGACGGCTGCTACTGTCAGCGTAAAAGCCTGTCTGCCAAGTTTGTAAAATAACAGCAAGGCCTATGCATTTTTTAGAAATAATATACATTTCCTAAGAAGCCAATCAACATTTCATCTCATTTCATCTCTGGTCTAAGTGAACTAAAATAAATAATAATAGTGTAAAATGTAAATAACAAAGGCAAAGAAGTGCTCGATTTTACAAAACTACAAGGTAGAGGTGTAGGCTATTGCTCAGATTGTTTTTATTTTGAAAATATTCACCGGAAGTCACTGAAACCTCGACTTGCTTGACGCTGATCGACGCGCTCACTCGACTCTCCGTCCAGTTCCAGCTGCGTTTCAGGCGCATGGATTAGTGAGTAAAAAAGTGGACGTGTTTATTCTGGCTGACTTTTTTGCAGCGAGTTCTTGTTCTGAAGATGTGACTTGGATTGATTTTTTTAGAGCTGGATCCTCGTTATTCTTCCTCATCATTTATCGTTTCTTTCTTCATTGCGACGGAGTAATGCCGAGTGGCAAGGGTCGCACTGGGAGTAAAACTTAAGCAGCGCGCTGGCATGGCACGTCAGATGTTTCAGCGCTTGGATAGAAGTCGTTTCTTTCTGTCATGGTGGCAGTGTTGGCGGTGAGTTCACCTGGAGCACTATGGAGCAAAGAAAGACACTTTTCTTTTTACTTCTCTTCGCGGCGCAGCTCTGTCTGAGCTCAACACAAGTCCTGAGAATCGGTAAGCGCAACAGCTGTTTACGCACGGTGTTTATGACCTGTTTGCCTGTTTGATTTAGGCTGAGACAGAAATAACATAAATGTGTGTTACATGAGTTGTTCCATTTTGATACAGAGAGGAGAACATCACACTCGACTTCATTACCTGTTTAAGTCTGTGTTTTTTGTGACTTTGAATCATCATCTTCACATTATGGTATAACTTGTGCTTAGCATTAACTAAGAGGTTGTAGTATAAGTGACTTTATGTCCATAGAGTTAAAGATGAGCTGCAACAATGGACAAATCCACTTTACTCCCCGCTAGTTAATTTAGGAGACAAATGTCAGACGTGGTTATGGCCACAGTGCCTGCACCTGCGTCCTCTCAGCCCACACACACACGCAGTACACAGGGCCAGTATTTGGTAGAAAATCAAATCTCGTTAAAATATGTGAGGAAAATAAATGAAACACTCACTCTAGGCGGGTAAGTAGAAGTAGAATCTGTGGTGATCTAGGTTGAATTGCCAATTTAAGCTAAAAAACACCATATTTAACTAATAAATCACCTTGAACATAAAGTATTTTAGTGGAGATAATTACTTTATTTCCTTAAAAATAGTATTTACAAAAAGGAATATTTTGAATACTAGATTTCTGATTAAAAATCAGCTTCTGTATTTTCTACACTACTTTGCCATGATGGATTTTGTCATCATGCAATATTTTTTAAAATTATGTTTGAGCTCATTTAAATTCCAATCCAATCTAAAGTTACATTATAGAGAGCTACTTGTGCTTATTGCTACATGCACACATGCACACGCAGGTGCAGAGTAATTGATTATTGATTTTTCCCTGAGGATTCCTCTGTCTGGGGCATTTTTATTCAAAATATGTCCACCAGCAGCTGATCGTCACAAGCACTGAACCCTATCCATCACTGAGATGGATGCAATATAGGCAGTGAGGGCAATGTAATCATCCTCAGCCTCGCTGTCATAGGCCATGTTGTGGTATTAAGAGGAGTGAGAGAACTTCACCTACGTTTGATTAGACAGGTGGAGGCTGGTAAGCACGGTGGCCTGTGTTCATTATCCAAGTGTCTCATTCTCAGGCTTTGAATCAGACTAGAGTTAAACAGTAATATGTGGATGTAATTGCCTGAATAAATTGACAATCAGTGTCACTGCCACCTACTCTTAACCTGGAGATATACAGTATAGACTATAGGAGGTTGGCATACAGTAGTCATACTGTATCTGTTTATATAAGAGCATCATGAGGTTCGACAATATACAGTAGAATAATATATCTGGTGAGTGAAGCTGCCTTAACATAATCTTAATACAAACCACTAACTATATGATAATTAAGCATTGTGTTGTACAGGATATCAACTTTTTCAGTGAAAATGAGACATTTATGAATCCAGTCAGAACTCCGGGAAACAGGTTGTCGGCATTTAGGTGACAGATGCCTTTGTTGGGTTTACTTGAAAGAATATTTTCTCTTTTAAACTTTGAGGATCGGAGGCACCCAAAACAAATTATGCACAAGTGGGATATCTGATCAACTTAAGATGCCCGTAGGACATAAAAATACTCAGTTTCAATACAAATTGTGTCTCATATAGTTTTACCTCAAAACAAAAAGTTTAATCGCTGGACGTCTCCGTGCTGGAGGGTTTAAGTTTCCACATCACTATTCTCTGTGTTTCATATTGGACCACAATTGTATGCACAGCTCTCAAATTCCCAGGTGAACACTGAGAAACTTTCTCTTTTCAACAAACCAGTGTGAAAACAGCTTTCTAGTGTCAATCTCTGAATATACATCATTCTACACAGTGAAGCTCAAACATCCAAGTAACTGTTCAGCGAAATGTTTAACTGTGACACTTTCTGAATTCAAATATTTCTTGTCAGTCCTGTATTGCTGTTTCTCATCACTCATCAGATCACCTACAACATGGTGTTCACTGTCCTCTGTATGTCTGATAATACTGGTGATAAGCTAAAATGTCGTCTTTCTGTACAACTGGTAAATAAAGAAATTCCACTTTGATGTACAGGAGGCACATCTGTGTTTTAGAGCTCTTTTCAGCATGGACACAACTGCACATGTAGGGGTTTTATGAGCTGGAGTTTAGCTCTGGGTTGCACATTAATATTCAGCACCATTCAGGAGCAATACGTGCGGCTTTGATGGTTCAACTTGGAACCCACTGAACAATTCCAGTTCACACAGCTCTGAAAGATTTGCATTGATAAACCTTATCGGTATCTGTGTGCATGCACATTAATGTATGTGTGAATGCACAGATATGAGAAACATTGCTGAATATTACAAAGGTGGGCTCCAGGTGTTGATTTGTTAAATCAAATTGCTTAAGTTAAGTTGGAGCTGCAGTTCACATTTAAAAAAAGGGTGCCTGCTTAATTTAATTTAGTTCTTTTTCCTTTAACAACTGACCATTAGGAAAACTAATGAAACTCTTCTCAGCCAAATTGCCAGAGTTTTAGAAAGTTTGCTTCACTTCTGTCAAAGATATGTACACGATATACCGTGGCACTGGCTGCCTCAGGAGTGGGGTCATTTATCATGCTGGCGGAGACCCAGAACTTTCTGGTTGTGAGAACTGAGAGGGAGCTGTAGTGTGTGTCATTGAGCAGCACAAATAACATTGCTGTCGCTGTATGTATTGTTCTTGTGGTCTCATGAGGCTTTTGTCATATGCAGATTGAGTTAAGAATGAGGAGTGAAACAGTCACTTATGTCTACCACTTCATTTGTCTGAATGAATGACACTTGTATCTGTCTGATTTGTGTGCAAAAATTGAATGAATTTGGGATCTAAGAGAGATGCAGAATGAATGGAAGCTGTGGCCTTTTACCAACGTGATTGCAGCTGTAGCACATGGTGCTTTGGTGGTACAAATGTGTCAAATACTGCAATTAGGGAAAATATTCTTATAATGTTTGTTCAGCAAGCATTAGAGTTTATTTCTTAACCAGATGCATCATATATTGAGTCTTTGTATAAAATCATTCTTCTCTGACATCATCTTAACTTATCTAAGTGCACACTAAGAGGCTTTTGATGTAGGACATAATGGCTTTCAGAGATAAGTCCTTCTGGTGTCTTTGCAGTCGTTGTCAGTTATTTCTGACTCTTTTTCATTCTGTGCTTCTCCTATTCTCACCCGTCTCCACATCTCAGATTTGCATATTTGCCTTGTTTGCCCCTTGATTTGCTGTCAGGAACAAAATGTTTACCATGTTTTTCTTGCAGGAAGAACAACAGGGTGCAGCGAATTGTCTGTCATTCAGTTTGACACCTGAGACCCCTTTTTTACCCTCCGAAATGCATTTCTTCCTGTCTTCATCGACATCAGCTCTCCAAAGTGTGTGTCAGCTCCTGCTTTCAGATCGATAGTTTACTACGTTACTTGCATTACATTACATTCCTATACGTACTGAGCCGCAGTTTGTGTATAACTGCCCCCTACTGAAATGTTGCCTTAAATAAAAAAATAATACAACTAGCAAGATTATATGTGACCATCATCTTGACAGCAATAGAGCTAAATGAGTGATTCTTCTTTCTTCTTGTTCTAAACCTCTTCTCTGTCCCTTCTCTGTTGAATGGACCAAGCTTCTATGCTTTTTTATTATCAATTAATTATCAAATGTCTGTCCAGTGTAATGTTTAAGTGATTTGTGCAAATCGAATGTGAGCATATGCTGTGTGACAGTCAAACATATCTTTTTGCAAAATGAGAAAAACTGAATCTTACAGTGTTTAATTTCACCAAAACTCAAGTCTGTCTTTTCATCTCTGTACTGTCAGCTGCGTAACGAGTGATTCTCTCTTCTGTATAACAGCATTCTCCTCTGCTTTAAACCATTTAATGAGCAAAACCTATAAAACACTGTTAAATAGCCCAATTCTTACACAAACATTAATCACCACTGTGGCAAAATGGAAAGAAAATGATGTTCACACTCATCTTCAATTTTGGCCATAATGAGCTATTCTGTGCTTTAAGCAGCCTCAGTGCATGGTGAGTGTGTTGTATTTTATGCAGATCAAATCTACCTGCAAACCCCAGGTGCATGTTAAAAGGCATTTCTAGAGTCCATGGAGTCCATTTATGCAGTCTTCTAGGACAGATGGATGTGTGTTCCTGAGGCAAATTATTCCTCGTTATGTGGGAGCTGAATGAATGAATGAATGCTTTTACTGCTCTGAGGTACATTTATTCATTTGAAAGAGGAAAAAAAAACGACTTTTTTTCTTTTTTTTAAATACCATTTTTATAACTGTGGCAGTCCCAACCCACTGTGGAGTTCAAACCGTTCCGCAAGAGAGGATGAAGCATGACTAATGTCAAACGTAATTATTTGTAATTATATATTTAACTGAAGGATGGATGATGGTGAAATTCTCAATATACACAAACACACAGTAACAGACATCTGTATCTCCCCTGTGGGTTGTTGAAGAGATAGATCAGGTCTACGTGACAGGTCGGCACGAAGCTCAGATTTGTTCTTCAGCTTTTTGTTTTATGTTTTCTTCCCACCGTAGCAGGAAGATAAGCCTCTCATCTGTTGCACTGTACCACATAGCCACATTTTTATGGCACGGTTTTCTTCTCATTACAGCTGTGCGCCTGGTAATCACAGCAATTACTTTTTTATGTTAATGCTCTTATGGGTTTTTTACTAATTGGCTGCTGTTACACTGGCAACAATTTATATGTGATCACTACACTAATATACAGTATACACTAACATACTGTATATATGCTGTGTGAATGGATGGAAATGGTGTTCATAAACAAATTAATATTAAACATGCATAGAAACCCAAAACAGATGAGTCATTTTGTGTATTTTGTGGGTGACATGCATTGGCATTGATCATGCTTGCTAGCTTGCCTTTACATCAGTTTATTCATTTACTTTGTAATAAGAGTGTATGCTCCTTGGGCCATACATATGCACAGCAACTACAGCAGCTGTTAGCAACCGATACAAGTAGACATGTTTATTTTCATTCCCTTCCTTCCCAAATTATAGTGTCTCGTTACATCTGACCAACAATTTACCAAGTCAGATTCACTGTCTATCTGTGTAGTGTCTCGTATGATTGCACTCACACTGACAGATCACATGTAGGTCATCAGGGTTTCATGAGTGAATATCCGAATGAGCATCAAACTGCATTGCAAGTGGTGCCAACCTCAGGCAATCTCAAGCAAGTCCACTTGCCATGAAAAAGCTCCTTTAAAATTTTCCATTCAGTGTTTTTTTTTTTGACTGATTTGACTTGACTCGGCTTTCAAAGGTCCGTTTTTAACCTCCATAAGCTTTTTAAGCCTTTTTATATCCTGTCCTTTCTTACCTTTGAGTCGTCTACACTTCACATCTTCTGCTCCCAAATGACAGGATGTTGATGAAGAGTTTGGGGGGAGTTTCTGAAGTCTGAACAGAATTGTTTCTTCAGAGCCTGCTGACAGCTGGTCCATGCAATGTGTTGTGCATGGCCTTGCATTCCTGTACTGTAAAAGTGAGAGCAGTTCCTCAAAGATACCTTTGGCTCTGTGTGAGTTCTTCATTGAGTAGGAGAGTATTTACAATATTCTCTATGCCTCGGAGAAAAATGTGATTGTACACTTAATATTCATCTGTATTTGTATTCTTCTGTGGGAATTCCAAATTAATTCTCTGCTTATAGAATATTGAAGCTGGAAGCCTTGGAACTACAAATATTATCCTTTTATTGCAGATGTAACATATTTATAGCTTTGTTTATGACTGGGAGAGTTTGTTTTTGCATAAATGGGGCTATCTGAAATCACCTCATTACACCAGGCTGCAGAGAACATTTGGTCTAATTTTCGATTGTGCAGTTATTTTGCTGTTTTGTACAACAATATATATGATGTGTATGATATGTTGCACCTTGTCTGCCTTAATGTAGACCTATGCAAGTGTTTTTGTGTGCCCTATTCATTTCTGGCTTTTTTGATCTGTATGAAAACTACATTTTGTTATATTGTTGTATACTTTTGTGAGTTTAAACTAATTCTATTGAACATGGAACCCGCTTTATAAAGAGGTTTTTAACTAGGTCTATATTTTAGTAACCTTTTCTCAGATGACAAAATAATTTTGACTTGTTAGCCCTTCTAGAAAAGGGGCTGCAGACAATTCAGATCTATTTACATCTTATTAACTTTTGCAATTGCAGACTTGATGAATAAAGCTGTTTAATAACTTCTTAGCAAATTAACTTCTCTGCAGATGTGTTGGCCCCGTAAAACGAACATCTACGATAATTTATTAATGATGTTAATTAACTTAATTAACTGTTAAAAAAGTTTACTTTAAAGGATTGCTGAGACCATGATGTTTGCTCCTCTGTTGGCAGTTTCCTGCATTTGATCAAATACAGTTGTTTTGTACATAGGAGATGATTGTAAGTGTGTTTGTTCACTGTTTCGAACTTCGCTAAGTCAACAACAAGCATTTGTTGATTCAGATGTAGTCCATTAATAAGGAGAGGTAATTAACATTTTGTAAATTCAGTTGCTTTTTCAAAGTGCTCTTCATTTTTGGTGTCTCCCTGTCATTATCTTCTGTTTGTGACTTGTTAAGTTTGTGTGGTGGGAATTGAAAGGGAGAATTCCTCAACCCACACACGCGACTTTATTAAATTAAGATCTGTTATCACTAAGACTGCAGTAACATTGTTTGTGACAGTTATTATTAAAGCTCCAACTTTTTCTGTTCTCTCTATTACACTTTCAACTCCTTCCTCTCCATGTGCAGGTGGTATTTTTGAGACCCGGGAAAGTGAGTTAGTGAGTATGGATGAGCTGGCGTTCAAGTTTGCTGTAAATAACATAAACCGCAACAAGACTCTGATGCCCAACACTACTCTCACCTACGACATTCAGAGGATCAACCTCTTTGATGGCTTTGAGGCTTCCAGGAGAGGTATGAAATAAAAGACATAATGTGAGCTGTAACGCTTTTTAAGTTACTTTAGGTTCCCCTTTTAGCATTTACAAGCAGTACATCAACTTTTGATTATAGCATATCATAATGTAGTTTAAGCAGATATACAGTATTATTATTATTTATATTATTATTTATTATTGTTATTTCTTAACAATCATAACCCCTCTTGTGGGCACCCATAGTGTCGAAATTACCATAAAAGCCACTTTTTTTTTAACTTGTAGGTGGAGCTGGTGTATAAACAGACAGTGAATGAAAAGTATAGTACTAGTATAGTAAAACACCTATAGTTGTAAATGTCCAAAGCAGCTGTAAATTAATGAACACTTTATATATATATATATATATATATATATATATATATATATATATATATTTATAGCTGTATTCAACTGCATTTTAGTTTGGTATAACACATTTGTTAATTGTTTATATAATAAGTTGTCTGAATCACTAATGCTTGCAAGGACTTTGAAAAACAGTAGTTTTAAAAGGATACTTTGGTTTGAAGGTTTGCTATTAGTACTTTACCTCCTTGATGTCTCTTCATGCAAGTTGAAGATATGCTGAGAAATGTATTTGTTTGAAAATGGGTGTATTTATGTATTTACAAGCTTTATATTTCCATAAACAAGGCATAAAACACTTATTGTTAAAGTTGTATGTTTGACGTACCAAAGAGTAATATAGTGACTTTAATTCAGTGGACAAATTTAGCCATTTAGAGCAGATTAGCAGTGATGATAGAAGAAAACCCACTTATTTGTCTTACTTCGGTTTAGAAGCAGCAGTAGAGGAAGAATTCAGACCCTTGACTTGGTAAATGTCCTATTAGCACAGTAAAAATAAATGAAGTGCCTTAGATTACTTAGTACCTAGTTTGCAATGACCTTTAGTTGTGAAACACTCTTATGGACCTGCCACCAAACCTGATTAACAACTATCTGAATTCGTGTTGTTCTTTACCACCAGTGTGTGACCAGCTGGCTCTCGGGGTGGTCGCGGTGTTCGGCCCTTCTCACAGCTCATCGGTTAGTGCTGTTCAGTCCATCTGCAACGCTCTTGAAGTTCCTCACATCCAGACCCGCTGGAAACACCCCTCAGTAGACAACAAAGACACCTTTTTCATCAACTTGTATCCTGAGTACACCGCCATCGCCAGGGCTATCCTGGATGTAGTCACTTTCTTCAAATGGAGGAAGCTAACGGTGGTCTATGAGGACAGTACAGGTAGGGCCCAATGTCTTTGTCACTCTGGCTTTCAGAACTGGAGATGAGGTAGTTCAGTGGTAATTTCAGTCCGCCACAAAAGAAACTGTATGAACCTCAGGGTTAGTGGTTCAACTCCCGGTTCCTCCAATTCGTCTTCTTCTTATTATTATTACTATTATTATAAATCTGAACTGCTGCTCAAGTTATTCTTGTTCTCAATATCTACAGCAATAACTCACTGACTACATTTTCTCTTGATGTTATTATTGCATATCAACTGTAATGTTCCATGACATTTAAAGTAAAGAACTAGGGAGGCAGACAAGGTCAGATGTGCTGGCATGTGTTCTCTGAACCTTACAATATATTCATAGTTCATGGTTATAATTGCTTACACGACGCAGTTCTACTGTCTATCACAGTCACCCTCCTCATGCTGACCAGTGAACCCAATCTGTTGCAGGGCACCAGTGCCTCATATCTAACATCTGCCAGTATTCCTGCCCTCTGATATCAAACTGCTGAGAGCCAAACCACAACACTGATGGACTGAGATCCTGCAGTGTCCCGTTCAGAGCCCTTTCCCATGACCCAGAGAATATGAAAGGCTGCTGTTGAAATGTCATAGTTTATGGATTTTTTTTTTTGCCTTTTATTTTCAATCAGAAATTCATTTTTTCTGAAATGTCACACAGATGCACTCCTGCACAATTACACTCTGTTGTACACACATTTTGATGACACAGGAGTGTGAAGTTTGCACGCAGGCTAAACAACACAGGCGTGTATTTGTTTGATTCTGATGTGTTTAAAAACAAAGAAACACAAGAATCTAAGAAGGTGTAGGAAGTTAAAGAGTCAGGAAGCAGGTAGGTAAAACATCCCTTAGTTTAAGGATGGTGGTCCCCATGAAAACAGGGCAATTGTTGTGTGTCCTTAAACAGGTTACAGCGTGATACACCTTCTGTAGGGGAGGAGGAAAAAATAGTGTCAAAGAGGGGGTACATGAGATGTATAATCTGTTTTTTTTAGGTTTAATGCGGATGCAGGAGTTAATCAAGGCTCCAGCAAAGTTCAATTTGAAAATCAAGATCCGCCAGCTCACGCCAGGTAACCAAGATGCTCGACCACTGCTCAAGGAACTGAAGAAAGACAAGGAGTTTTTCATTATCTTTGACTGCTCCTATCGCATGGCTGCAGAGCTCCTTAAGCAGGTGTGTATGGAGATTTATCAAAATGCCTTTTCATTAGCTTTGTTTTGTTTGGTTTTTTGATCTGCACATTTACTTCCTTTGGGGAGGACGTGATCATTTTCAACACAATGTTGAAACCTTGTTTCATAAGACTTTGTGATTTGTATCACAACCATTAAAGGATATGATAAAGAAATATTGCTGAGATGCCTCATCAGAATGAAATAGCATTTTCCCTGTAAGTGTCAACATTTTAAATGATTCACAGTTTATTCATCATCACATGGATCACTAGTATTTAGGCAAAGCTCATTTAACATAGATGGTAATGTACAGTAGATGATTTATGAAATTAACAGACATGCTTAAAAATGTATGTGTGTTTACATCCCCTGATGGACTGAACAGATGAAAAAGTTTTGCATCATTAAAAAAGCCTCTTTTTACTTACTTCACTTGCAATTTGTGTTCATTTGTTATCATTGTGTTTATATATAAAAATAGACAAGGAAAAGATAGAAAGTTAAGAAAAACTTGAGCCAAATTCAGACAAGTGAAGCAAAGTTAAATTCATCAATCATTGTCTATTTTTATTTCTGTAAAGTTGAAACACTCCATGTTGAAGGACAGAAAACAAAACACTGTAGTGATAGAACTATTTAATATAAGCAACGCGGTCTGACATTTTCTTTATTGCTAATTTTCATTTTGCAGCTTTCGTCAATGGGAATGATGACTGAGTACTACCATTTCTTCTTCACGACTTTGGTGAGCCAAAGTTGTTTTTCAGGAGATAGAAGACATATTATTTGCAGCCAACAATAAACAAGCTCATCTTTTGTGTGTATGTAATTTGGCCCCACACTGGTTTAGTAAATTCACTGGCAATGTTAAAAATGTTGCTGTGTTGCTCATAAGCACAGTAAAAGCCTCAACATGACACCTTGAATTACATCTTAAATGCCTGTCCTGCTCTTTCTCTCTTTGTCACACGCTTACATACTGTATAAACACAAATTATTTTTATCTCCTCTCCCCCTTCCAGGATTTGTTTGCCTTAGATTTGGAGCCATACCGCTACAGCGGAGTTAACATGACAGGTTTCAGACTGCTGAATATAGACGACTCCTGGGTAGCCTCTACGATGGACAAGTGGGCAATGGAAAGACTGCAGGGTCCCAAACAAGAAAGTGGCTTGTTGGATGGAGTCATGACCGTAAGCCCCATGCTGTTATTTTACATTACACAGCCCCAGTATTCTGTGTGCACATCTGAATCTGAATAACAACAGACATCTGCTGTCCTTTGTCTAGCTCCATGATAACAATTAAGCTGTAATCCCATTAATTATTTGCCCCATTATGATATATTTAATATCTTGCTTACATGTCTTCCAATTTTTGTTGAGTAAACAGTACAGTTTCATTTTCTCACATTTTTATCTTCAAGATGCGTTCTCTTGGGTTCTCCATGTAATTCAGCTTTTACTGATCTTTAGTTGTGTAATGCAAATAACTTTTGAGTGTGTGTGTTTGGGGATCCCAACATCTTCCTCACACTTCCTGCTTTGCAGACGGATGCAGCCTTAATGTACGATGCAGTGTTCATGGTTGCTGTTGCATCCCAGCGGGCCACTCAGATGACCGTGAGCTCCCTGCAGTGTCATCGCCACAAACCGTGGCGCTTCGGACCACGCTTCATGAACCTCTTCAAAGAGGTCAGTGCCATTTAAGGGCTCGAAGTACAAACCCTGTTACATCACAAGCATGACCTAAGAAACCACCGCAGCTTTTAAGTTAAACACCATGCATTTTTGATGATGTGTTTCAGCTTCAAGCGCACAAGATCCTTTAAATTCCCCATGTGTAAAATTCATCAAAACTGGATGTCTGATCATTTCATGTGATATGTTGCTTTAGCGTTTCCTTTTGACAGGCCATCCCTCGCTTCTAAAAGTACACAACATGAAAACGTATGGTATTCATGTACTTACGAGCTGAAAGCATGTGGCCCGGTCTGACAGTCAAACTGGATGCCTACAGACAGAAATGAGGCCTTTGATGCATGAGTGTTTTGATCTCTTAAGTCTTAAATCCAGCAGTGGACCATTGCCTGCCATGAAGAGAGAACATTATCATTCAATCCCCTCACTTATATTATCCCCCTCACATCCTCCTTTTCTCTCTCTGTCTTCTTCTTTGCATCACAGCGTCTCTCTCTTCTACAGCTTTTCATTTTGTTTGCCACTGCCCATCCTTTGAAGCATCTGTCCTCCTGTGCTATTCATCACTCGATAAGAGCCTCTATGATGGCAAGAACCAGTAATATGTCTCACACAGCACTCAATTAAAAACCATTTCTGACAAGAGAGTGCACAATATAAGGACACAGCTTTCATTTCAATGAGCGAAATTAAATCCTGGGCACTGTAGTGTGTTCTTCTTAACTCTGGCTATTATAGTTAACAATAGTGAGTGTGTTTCTGTGGACAGAATTAACGAAATTATATTTTATTTTAAATGCATGAACATGTTTGTTATTCAGTGTGTTTTAAGGCAGATAACAATCAAATGTTAATTTCTACAACTGCAGAACCATGTGTCTCAGATTCACTTTATTTGTTCTTATTGATTTTTTTAAGCTTATTTTGATTGATTTTCTATACTCAAGTCTTGCAGGAATTTCCTGCCATGTGGAACTCTGCTTATTTCTGTCCTGAATTGACGGAGACACAAAAAAAAGCTGAAAACACCTATTATTTTCTCAATTTTCACACGACAAAGAAAACTTGATATTATTTGTGCTTTATCTGTGACTCAATGTAAACGTAATGGCTTTTTACAAGTTCCACTTTTGCTGAACTTGAAGTCTGCTGAGCCTGAAACTTGAAGTGTTGCAACAACAAGACATTTCAGCATGAATTAGGATAAGGTGGAGGTTCCTTTGTGTAGTATGGCACTACTAATGTTTCAATGTAGAGATTCAATACAGATACAGATTCATACAGAGTCAATAATTATAAAATAAAATGTTTACATGGATTACATGAAACATTAGAATTGAAAACAAAATGTTGTGTACAAGAAATGAGATGATTTCTTTAATAAATTTATAGGTTGTCCACATCCACAGATAGATTTATAGGCACCAAACACAAAACAGATGAACTTTAAATTTGCAGATGAATAACTTGATTATTTGCTTCATATAGACTAAAATTAAGGCTGTAGAAAAGGTTACATTAGATAACACAAACATTGATAATACAAATAATAGAAGTTAAAAATAGGAAAATGAACAATCTGGGGATCAACTTGCATAAAAAGTGAAGCTAAAACAAGAAACCACTTCTCCCACTTCTTTCTTTTATTACATTTCTTCTCTTTGTGTCGGTGATTTCTTTTCTGCAGGCACAATGGGATGGATTGACGGGCCACATTGTTCTTAATAAGACAGATGGCCTGAGGAGAAACTTTGATTTGGACATCATCAGCCTCAAAGAGGATGGCACTGCCAGGGTGAGCACAGAGGCCTGAAACAGCCTAATTACACCACTCTCATGCTGCTTCTACGCTGGCTGATTCATTCCATTAGGGCATGTGTGTATGAAAGACAGAGAGGTAGTGTGTAGATTTCATTTCCTACGTTTTATTTGGTTCATATTTGTTCGGTCATGAATATTAATAATGCTGCAACAACTGATTTTTTTTTCACATTGTCTGTGCTTCATGTTACCTTTGTCACATTTTCAAAAGGGTATTGTGGAAGGAGGAAGTCGACTCACGAAAAGGTGGATCAAGGTTTGTGCCAGTACTCTGTTTGGTCCAAGTGGTGTTCGCCCCCTTCTCCCTGGCGCACCTCCCTCCCTGCTTCTTGCCTCGTCAACTTTGTTTCTCTTCACTGATTTTGTGTACAGCAGTGCCATGTACTGTATTTGACATTTCCGTTTTTCCCTTTGTTTTGGCCCTGGCAGTAGTCTGACACTTGTCAAAACTTTAACAGCAGTTTTAGAAACATTTTAAATTCATTTGTTTGTGTTGACATGGCAATATTTTCATCAAAAATAAGATGTTCTTTAATTGCACTGAATGTAATCAGTCAGTCCATTTCCACAGTTCATGGATGTGAGTAATAGGAAACCAGTAAGTCAATTAATTCGGCAGATTTTCAAAGATCTATCAGTCCACTACTATGATGTTCTTCACTATTAGACCGCCTTCATACTTTCACGGAAATTATACAGGCTAGCACTATTTAATTGCCGCTGAGAAAGGTCCAAGAGAAGATCACAGCTAAGGTCAAGCATCTAACTTGTCTAACTTATGACACTTGTTAGATATGTTATTTAACTGTTTTGAGTTTTACATCACCTCTTAAATTATGTCGTCAATACCGAAGTGGCAATTTGTTTTTAATTTATCTCTTAAAACATACATTATCAGATCTCCTCTCCATCTGCCTCGGATAGGCAGCTATGTGGCGAGGCAGCAGCTGTCAAGGTGCAAAAGCAATGATTTGTACGTAATTTTAATTTCATTCAGTACTTTTAGCCCTCAAAAGCCTACCCTCAGAGGAAATACTTCTATATGGTAAGCACACCACATAAAACAGCTTGACTTTATGGTCATGAAAAATGAATTATCAGTCCGTTGCAGTTGTGTTAGTTCTTGGGCACTGGAGTATTAAATACACTCTGAAGAGGATGATGGAACTAAACAAAGTGAAAGTCTCCTGGGAAGTAAAGTATTTCCTCTTAAACTTGTTGACTTTCTAAAAATAAGGTTTTCTTCCCTCTGAGTCTTCTTGGCCTGGCTTAGCATGTCTCCTACTCGGTGGTAACGGTTTTCCAGTCCGATTTGGTTTCGGATGGAGATGAGCTCTAGGATTCATTGATAAGATTTTACTCCCAGCATAAGAGAAAATTTCTGTCAGTTCTTATAGCACACTTTGTTGTTTGGAGCTACTCTGGAATGCACGATAAATTTCCAAGACCATACAGAGTAAATTCATGGCTTAGAGGTTGAAAAGATGACAACTGCGTTCTGTGTGGTTGTTGAAAGCTGTCTTTTAGCATTGATTTCATTGACTTGGTCAGGTTATTTCTCTTCAGACCTGATATTTGAAAATCATAGATGTTAGATTAATTAGTGACTCTAAATTGCCTATATAGGCATGAATGGTTGTCTCTATATTTTAGTCCTGTGATAGAGTGGCGACCTGTCCAGGGTGTGCCCTGCCTCTCACCCAATGACTACTGGTATAGGCTCCATTAGACCCATGACCCTTAGGTTAGGGTGATGGATGGATGATATTTCCAAACATAACACTGTTTAAGAATATACAGCATGAGCTTGATTTCGTGAAACTACACAATATGAGACTAAAATATCCTCCACACTTCCAAAAATATTGTTCTCACTCTGTCCATTTATCTTTGAGTTTGGGAACAATGCAATTAATTAAATCCAACCCTATTCACTTTGTTCTTCGTTTGCAGTGTTCAGAGATAAGGCAGATTTATGGACTCCTGCATAGAGTGGACCCTCACGGAAAGTGCCACAGTGGATATATAGAGCACTTTTAGCAAGGTTATAAGTGAGCACATTTCCCATCTGTCTGACTAGCTGAACAGAATAAGAAGAGAATGTTATCTTTTCTAATTTGTACCCCCGCATAGTCCCTTTCTGACGAATAAATTGTGAAAAATAACACTGTACCTCATATTAGGAGGAACTCGTGTTCACTAGTCATCATCTATTGTGGTGGATTTATTAACAGGCCATTGGTTCTGAATTAAACATTTCAGTTCATTCCTTCGTGTTCATCTACTGAGTAGCAACAGGAGAAAAACATTTCTGAATCTCTGGCTTTAGTTCTGTTAATAATGAATCCTGATCATTTAATGCACTTAACTCTATTGCATTACTGTCGTGAACCCACCTGACCTTTGCTCTGCTCTTAACTAGAGAGGAGATTTGAAAGGGTCAAAATCCAGCTGCCAGATGCCTGTTCTAATCTGATAACTGTCTGGATTATAGCGCTACGATGAACCGGACACTCTCATTCACACTGTGACAGGAAAGAGTGCAAACGCCTTACTGTATACTATCCCCCAGACCCTGTCTTATCCTGCCCTTCTTCATTCATACTTTCCCTGCCAGTATGACTTCTAACTCTTCGCTGGCATGGTGAAGTAGGAGAGCAACTAACAATTATTATTGGATTATTTTACGTCATTAACCCATTAATCATTTTATCTAAATTACGAAAAAAAACTAAAAGTAACTAAGGACAGATTGCTGTTGTACCACTAAAATAAATTGTGATTTGGGTTTAAGCACTGCAAGAAGGACCTGCGTTCAAATACACCAATCAGTCGGGTGCCTTTCTGCATGGAGTTGGATTTTGTCATTTTTTTCCTTAAAACACGAATAAAACAATTGATCAATAAAAACGTTCATCGACATAGTGTTACAGCTACTAATAACATGCGCCAAAGTAAATGATCTAACAGTTATTGTCTACGTTTGTCTATCATTTTTGATGTATATGTGTTGTGTACTTTATGTACAATATATTCAAATCACTCTTTCTACTGATATGAGTAGGATTTAATTCAGGTTCAACCAGAATGAGATATAAATGCTAATATATTTCTGTGCCACTCCAAAGCAATAAGTCATCCATTTGTTGTGAAAGGCAGCTCTGTTATTTTGACTGCAAAATATGTTCAGTATCTGAGAGTCAGATACATCACTAGGAATGATATTGACTTTCTCCAAAATAGCTGTAAACTTTTACCTGACACACGCAATCAGCAGTTTCATTTGGAACAAGCTGCCTATTCATTTTCATATTCACCGTACATAAAACAAAGCTTGCGGCACTTTGCCCAGAATCATCAGAGCAAAACTGAGCAAAGGGAAATGTTGTAGAATAGTGAATGGAGCAGAAGGTTGAATAGAAGCCAGGGGAGTCAGGTCTTTTAACCTTTGTACTTATTTCATTTTTCTGTCCGACGAATCAGAAAATATGATTAATATGCAGCGTACTGGAGCAGTTACTAGTTTACTGTTAAGACTTGGACACTAAATCAGGCTCTGAATAATTGCTATGGAAAATAATAAGGATCAGCTACTTAGCTTTACCACTAAAGTGCTTCGAAAATACAGCCTTATTCAGAACTTATATGTGTACACCACAATTTTGTCTTCCATAGTGTCTCCAGTAGCAGATGTCAAATGTAACTTCCAGTAGTTCTGAAAACAACATGGTTCAATAAGTCTGAAGCACTGTTTGTCTTTCCAGATTGCTGTGTGGAACTCGTACAGGGGAATGAACCTGACGGAGAAGTCCAACCGAGACAAGAATAACAATGTGACAGACTCTCTGGCTAACAGGACTCTTATTGTCACCACTATACTGGTGAGGAGGAAGGTTAAACAGAGGACAGCATAGGGAAAAGGAGGGGGGTACATATGGGAGGTACAGGGCACAGATAAGGGGGACGAGAGGAAAATACAATGCAAGGTGAAACTGTGGGAAGGAGTTCTGTTCAGGAGAGGAAAATTGCAACACATTTTTAGCTAGTTTCAATTTAAAAATGTGTCTAATTATGAGATTGTATACGATTAATTAATTATAATGAGATTAAATGCTTTAAGTTTCGTTTAACTGAATTTACTTACTGCATAGAAAAAATAAGAAGACAGTCACAGAGTTTCTGTGTGTGTGTACACAGGAAAATCCATATGTGATGCATAAAAAGTCGGACAAGGAGCTGGTGGGGAATGATCGTTTCGAGGGCTACTGTCTGGACCTGTTGAAAGAGCTCTCCAACATCTTGGGTTTTACATACGAAGTCAGATTGGTGGCTGATGGGAAATATGGAGCTCAGAATGACAAGGGAGAGTGGAACGGGATGGTTCGAGAACTGATTGACCATGTGAGTAAAAAAAAAAACCCAATATATCCTGAATCTTAGTGGAGTAAGAGTGTAACAGAAATACTCATGTAAAGTACGTGCACCTCAAGGTAGTACTTAAGTGCAGCACTTTCCACGGCTTTTCTTAGTGGGTAATCTGTTCAGACTTTTTCCAAATTTGTGAAACTGAATCAGCTATCAATTAAAGTTAAAGTTTCTCCAAGTTGAACTGCTGCTTTCAAATTAAATTGGCAATAATCAAACGAAAATCTGTTTACAGCTCAGTTTACAGATATTAACAAAACCTGTGGAAAGTGATTAATTTAGCATGTTTGGACCAGGCGCACCTTCTTCATGTATGAATTATGAATCAGAGTGTAAATGACAGTGATTGTTTATGTAAATGCTTTTTCACTCTTATTGTTCTTTATTACTTTCTTTCTACTTACTTTCTAAAAACACAAAACCTAAACAAGGTTTCACATATGTTAACACACTTTGACTTCCGGCTCTTTCAGGTCGCAGACCTTGCTGTGGCTCCCCTGACCATCACCTACGTTAGAGAGAAAGTCATTGACTTCTCTAAGCCCTTCATGACCTTAGGTATCAGCATCCTTTACCGCAAACCTAACGGCACCAACCCAGGCGTGTTCTCCTTCCTTAATCCCTTGTCCCCGGACATCTGGATGTATGTGCTGCTAGCCTGCACAGGAGTTAGCTGTGTGCTCTTTGTGATCGCAAGGTAACAGGATGGACTGATGCTTGTCATAATGAGATGATGAATGTTATATAAGGGTTGCTGGGGGTGAACTGTAGGATATATAGATGGTGACTGCTTACTAAAGTGACCATAGGCAGCTCTGAGCATTCTGAAACTATATAAATTTATGGCTGATGTATGATACATAACAGTACTTTCAAATTTCTAATGTTGTATATCTATTCCAAAATAACCAAAATATATGCTTTTAGTAGTGTCAACTGCAAGACAGCCTTTTATTGTGGTGCTTACAGTAAGTATCTAGGAGTAATTGCAAGCTTGGTCTTAACCTCACTCTCATATAGTGTATAAAATCCCTGCAAGCAAACTGCTCCTAGCAACCTGTAAGAGAAGTTAATTTGTTGTGTAAATCAAAATGCAAAACAAGGTGAAGAGTGGGTTGCAGTAAAGAAACTGGAAGCCTGCAGTAAAGTGAAGTGCATGACTGGTGTTCTCCAGTGTCAAGATGAGCTACAGCACATCCATCATAAGTTTAAATTTCTTTTTTTTTTCTTTTCTTTTTTTCTCTCTATTCTTTTACTGTCTTCCAGGTTTACCCCATACGAGTGGTACAACCCGCATCCGTGCAACCCATCCTCAACTCTAATACAGAACAACTTCACTTTACTCAACAGTTTCTGGTTTGGTATAGGAGCTCTTATGCGGCAAGGTACACAATACTTCCCTGCTCTGTAGAGTAAGATGAGACGTGTTTTTCTTTTTCTGATTCCACCAATTTTGACTCAATGTCTTTGTCTGGACCCCCCGAACATATCAGACAATATTGTTTTGCTTTTCTATTTCACGGCTTTCTTTTTTGGGGTTTTATTTCACTGTTCGGTCCAGTGCTGTTTTCAGCTGCAGCAGGTAGTTCTTTTTAGCTAAAAAGCTTTTATAAAATCCAGTATCTGCTAACACCAAACAGCACACACGATCAAGATAAATGATGGTGAAAATAATGCTCGAAAGAACAAGTTTACTTCTGGAGTTATTGTTATCTACTAGACCACACCTAAATATGTTATTATATGTTAAATTATATATTATACTGTATATATAATATATATTGGACATACCAAATAATACCAATACCAAATATTCAGGTATTGCAGGTTAATTCTGTTTAATTCTGGTCTGTTTAATTCAAAGCAACCCTATTGTTTCAGTTCATTTCCATTCCATGTAAACCTGGATTCAGAGCCCATGAATTGCAATCATATCTTGTTATTAAAACTATGTTGCACTTCACGTGGACTTGACCTGCCTCAAGGCAGGAGATTTTGGCCTGGTAAAATCCGAAATTTCTGATTAGATGGACAGCAAACACTGGTCCACAGCAAAATGGCAATGAATGTGCTGATATCAAGGTGGATTTGTCAAGTTTGTTAGTTCATCAAAAATACAATATTGCTGAGCAGTGTTTATGTTTGATTTATTTCTGTGAACAAGCTTCTGTAAACCCAGTTGCTGACAAACCTTCAACATCCTGTGCCCTGTTAAACTGTCTCGGACTTTCCATTTCATTCTTGATCGCCTTATCACTAAACAAGCTAAAAGACGTTTAATATTGTAAAAGCTAGGTGTCTGAGTGGCCTTTTCTGCATGTGGTATAAGTGGCGCGTGTGTGTGTTTGTTTGTGTGTGTGTGTAACTTGGTGGTTAATAGTGGCCTTGAGCTTTTTCTAGATTCTGGTGCTGACAGTAACTGCAGCCTTAAATCCTCTGTATGCCTATTAAACCAACCCTCCAGAATCTGTCTTTTACTTTAAAAGCATCGTTAAACATTTGCTCTCTCCAAGTGCAAACAGGTTTAGTGTTATACACAAATCCTCCCATAAACAGGACATTCTACAGTTACATTAAGTTTAATAAAATCAATATGGTTGTTTTGATGTTACAGTTTTACATTTCATTACATTTTTGTAATGTATTGATGTGTTCCCTCATTTTCTTTAAATTCACCTGACTTTTGTCTGTCAAAGTTTGATCTAATTTTTATGTAATTTGTTCTATTATGGTTGCATCTTCACACTGATCAATTTTTTAGCAATTTGAATTTTTTTCAACACAAAAACTCATGAAGAGGAAGAAAATAAACACACTGTGTGGAGAGTTGTACTATTATTTTTGACATTACTTATAGATATAAATATTTTTCATTGTTTTTTGTGGTTTTAAAATGCATTTAAACCTTTCTGCATTTTGGACATTTGTATACCCTCTTTAACCCTAATCCTTAATCTCTTTTTTAAAAACATTTACCTTTTATGCTATTTTTTAACCTTTTATCTGCCATCACTATGCTTCCAGGCTCTGAGCTGATGCCAAAGGCTCTGTCCACTCGTATAGTTGGAGGTATTTGGTGGTTCTTTACCTTAATCATCATCTCTTCCTACACCGCCAACTTGGCTGCCTTCCTCACGGTGGAACGAATGGATGCGCCTATCGACTCAGCAGACGACCTCGCAAAGCAGACCAGGATTGAATATGGTGCAGTGAGGGATGGGTCTACTATGACCTTCTTCAAGGTAAAGTTAGTGTAGGATCCCGCATGTTTCTTCCTGTATAAGTGTAATTGCATCTAAAGTAGTCGTTAACTTTATTAAACTTGCAACATTAAAAGTATTAGTTGTAAATACTATGGAAAAGTAGAAGAATTCACATAAAATCGTGAATCCTTTCAAATTATGTTGTGCACATTGGTGAATTTGAAAAGCTATAAGAAAGTCCTCATCTATTTACAGTATAAATGACTCATATTAACCACATTAAAAGATACACAATTAAATATATAAAGACTTTTGACATGCAAAACCAAGAACTTGCAACAGACAGTCGTGAAGCCATTTATTTTGATCTATGCTAAGCTGTGAAACGTTTGCTTGGTAATTACACCTAACATGCGATGTAAATCCTTGACATCCCACTATAGTTATATCATCTCAAGTGCAAACGAAATGAAATGTTTTTAAAAAAAGCTTATAAACAAAATGTAGACCAGTGATTTCTACTAATCATGCAAGTACCAAGCATATTTTTGAGTCGGCTGTGACTCAGGAGGTGAAAGAGTTTGTCCAGTAATTGCAGGGTCGGTGGCTCGATCTCTGGCTCCTCCAGTCCATGTTGAAATGTCCTTAGGTAAGTTTTGTACCAAATGGACAAGATCTAAATTCAACTAAATTTATAGATCATGTATTACTTTAAGTAAATATCCAACAGCCAACGAGAAATATGTAGTTCTCTTCTTGTTCTTCTTCTTCTTCTGTTTTTGTTCTGTCATCTGAGCTACTCCTGCATTTTGTATCTTTGCCAGACTTCCCATAAAAAAATGAAATTCATTGTAGCTGGATAGAGAGGTTAGTATACTGTATCATGAGTGTAGAAGATGCATATTAAAACTGCTTGTGTTTGTGTTTAGGGGTGTATTTGTTGAAAATAAACATATGTTAACTTGTTAGTTTGAATTATATAATTTATCACTGTGCCGATGTCCTCGGGCAGGGCTGTCACTTCCTTCCTTCCCCCGCTGCCACCCACTTTCCTTGCATCCTGGTGGCTCAGCAGGGGTGATCCATGCAGGGCTTTATCCCCCCAGATTGCAGCCAGTGATTACGACTGCCTGGGTAGGAAGAAGCAGGCTGTGTTGATGGCTTGAACAAATTGAATCAGCTGGAGGAGATTTAGAACACAGCTGTCCCATTTTCTGTGACTGAGCAAGAAGAAACATACACATATATACACAGACACACACTCAAAGACAAGGTCCCACACATCTGGCCTACTGTGGCATATGAATTATATAGTGAAGTACATTTACGGTATTGTGAGTGCGCGGCCACAGACAGACATAGTTATTTTTACACACAATTGCAAAAGCATAACACATCACACTAACCTTCGCCTGTTTGACTCTTTTGCCAGAAATCAAAGATCTCTACCTATGAGAAGATGTGGACGTTTATGAGCAGCAGGCAAAACACAGCATTGGTTAAAAACAACAAGGAAGGCATCACCCGGGTTCTCACGACAGACTACGCCATGTTGATGGAGTCCACCAGCATTGAGTACATCAGCCAGAGAAACTGCAACCTTACACAGATTGGAGGTCTCATAGACTCCAAGGGCTATGGGGTGGGAACACCTATTGGTGAGAAGAATGAAACACTTACTTGTAGCACCATTTAGAGGAAAATGAAAAGCCCCAAAGACAAATTAACCAAGAACACACTCATACATATCACTTTTTTTATATTTTGTTACTGGAATGGATTATTAAGATATCATATATATTAAAAAATGCCTTGTTGCAAACAGTTATTGGCAGAGAGAAAGGTTTGGAGATGTCCTCTTAGAACTGTTCTCCATGAGAGTCAGTTAAACCAAGCCACAGGCAAGTATACAGTTTGCTGCATAACTCCCATTCATATAAACTGTTCTGAGAATATTAAAAGGCACTGAAGGCCTTTGGATAATTGTGTTACTAGAATAGAAGTTTAATCGAAAGCTTCAATTTAGTAGGAATTAGCATTTTTATACTTGAGGAGTTCAAGTGCAGAGCTGCTATCCTCAACATGCAAATGCATTTTCACCTAAGAGAAGATGAAGGAGAAGCATCACACCTGCATATGAATTGAGCACTGGATGCAGGTCCAGTGCTGGACTGTGTCATATTGTTGGATGTATACTTAAGCAGTGTTTAACATTATTTATGTATCTTCTGTTTTTCAACTGGGGGTTGTGGGGGGAGTTGAAGAATACACACTGTCAGGTACAGATAGCCATGCAGTAGATTTATTATGTGGAGCTTCACATACACAGTGTAGAGGCCAGCGGCAGGAAGTAGCAGGCGATATTAATGATAAAAAATGTGAGCATTGTGTAAATAGTTAAAAGGATAAAGTACAAATTTATGTTCATATGAAACTTTGTTTTGTTTTTTTTATGTCTTTTTACAACAAACATTACAAATGCAAACTAAAGTGTCTCCTCAAGATACATGTAAATTCATGAGAACTTACATTTTACAGTAAAAATGCTTATTGTTCTCTAACACATTGTTAACAAAGTACAAGCAAAGCGATGGGATTCCTTATATTTTAATAATGCAGGATTTAAAGTTATTTATAAGTGACAAATGACCAGTAATTTCCCTGTAGCCCAATTGTTTTGTCAGTACATAATGTTGTTCTGTTTATCTTATGTCTCGTCAGGTTCTCCATACAGGGATAAAGTGACCATTGCTATTCTTCAGCTGCAGGAGGAAGGGAAGCTGCACATGATGAAGGAGAAGTGGTGGAGGGGAAATGGCTGCCCAGAAGAGGACAACAAAGAGGCCAATGCTCTGGGTGTGGAAAACATCGGTGGTATCTTTATTGTCCTGGCTGCTGGTCTGGTCCTCTCTGTGTTTGTGGCTATCGGCGAGTTCATCTACAAGGCCCGTAAGAACGCCGACATAGAGGAGGTGAGTGATGATGACAAATGACTGGATTAGGTTAGGATAAGGTTATTCTCCACTCTAAGGAAACTTATAATGAAAATCAAAGTTAGAAAGGATGTAGTTTACTTAACTGTATTGTAAGAAACGAAAGTATTTATGCAAATTCCTCTTCACGCATCTTGAGAGACTGAGGACAAGCAATGTTTTTTTTTTTCTTTGTACATTAATAATTAATATTTTCTAACTTTAGAGAGACATGTTAGATGTTGTTTGCTTGACCAAAATTAATTTCTTCAAAATCATATTTGCACTTGCCAGCAGTGTCCTTGCAACATGAAAGTCATTAGATGGGTTTAGAACTTATCAGTGTCTGACAAAAAGGATGAGTTGGTATCTCCATGTGACAGACAACTAAACAAATCACTCGCTATTATTTGTTCCACCTTATTATTTCTTGTTTGCCCCAAAGAAGCTGTCGAGTACGACATGACTCATGATGAATGTGATATCATTCAAGTTATTAAATTATCTCAGTCTTATTTAGTGGACGTTCTGCCTGATTGTTACCACAACATGAATGCCCCCCCCTTGTTTTCAAATATGATGCCATGAAAGAGAAATAATTCCATTTACATACCATGTAGTGACACACAATATTGTTTGTGTTGCCTTTGCTTTTGTTTTTTCTTTCTTTTTTTCAGAATATTTAAACTTTTTTACTATTTTGATGAGTTTTGTGTTTTTCATTTCTGTCCCTTTTCCTTTGCATGCTTGCGTCAGGCCTTTTGTTTCTTTTATGGGGTGCAATCTCGTCAGTTTCAGCGCCGTGGCTCCACTTCGTCCTCTGGCACCTCCTTATCTACTGATCTGGAGAGCGGCAGGCTACTGAGGGATGACACAGAGTAGCCAAGGCTGCACATTTACATCACATACATTCTCTAGATGATAGGTTTGTAACCAGGTGTCCTCTCTCTTTGCCCCTGTTGAAAATACCCCAGTGTCCCTGCATCTATGTCAGCCAATCCCAGTTACCAGTGTAACCACAACAGCTGAGCCTTAGTCCCTTGTTGCTTCCTTGTAAAATGTGTTTCTTGTCCTTACAGTCATTCAGTCACCTATTTTCTAGCATCCCGTGGTAGCGCTCCTCTTATCTGCATGCTTCTGTTACAGTATATTTAGACTGATAATACTGTATTTTATTTTAGGTCAGATGTATTAAACTTTATTAGAATTTGCAATATGGGGCATTTAAACTCAAAATCAGGGCAAAGCAACACCACATTGCTTCCTTGGTGCTTTTTTGTTTGTAGTGGTTAAGTAGCCTTCTAAGACGAGCCCAAACATTTAGCTTCATTCATTGTAGCCTAAGTAGGCATTTGTGTATACTTTAGAAGCAGCCTTCAAATGTCTTTTGGGAAATCAGAAGATAGGAAAAGTTATTTGAAGAGTTTCCTCTTCATTAAGCTCTTTGGTATACTGATTTGGTTGGCTGAAATTCGGATAACAGTGATGGAACAACATGTCGGGTTAATGTGTCCCCTGACACAGATCCAAATAACTGGTGGTGACTGCAGGCCATTCTAACTGAAGGAGTGATGGATGGGTTTGCAGAGACATACAGACTTTCAAGGTCTTCACAGCACCACAGGACTGACCTTGTCATCCAGTCACAAAATCTATTCTGCTATTATTAAAGGGTATCAAGATAATATTTTAAACCACTAATATAATAATCTCTCATTTAAAAATACATCTTATATATCCACAGGTGTTTCTCAAATGTACTGTGACTGACAGATTTAAAAAATGTAACTTGAAGTACTTCATTTTACTCTATGTTCTAACAAATGTTTTCTCTTAGTCAGAATAGAATTGATCTTTTTACAGGAATCAGCCACCTCCTGTTTTTTTAGTAGTTTTTAGTTCTTTAGTTAGTTTAGCTGCAGAGAGGTACAGGGAGGACAAAGCACAACTACAGGAGGGAGAAGACACACATTTAATGACGTGATGGTGGCATATTAGTGGACAGAGCACAGAGAAGAGAACAGGGACTCAGTGTATCAGGAGAGGTTCCCCAAGTCTATAGCAGCATGACTAAGAGATGGTTCTATTAGGTCTTTAAGGTATGATGGGACTCACTCACTTAGTGCTTTATATGTGAGAAAAAGGGATTTTAAATTCTATTCTATATACATGGAGCCAATGGAGAGAAGCTAATGTAGGTGAAATATGATCTATCTCACTAATTTCAGTCAAAACTCTGGCTGCAGCATTTTAGATTAGCTGGCGGCTTTTTAAGGAGTTATTGGGGCATTGGATGAATTACAGTAGTCCAGTCTAGAAGTAACAAATGCATGGACTAGTTTTTCAACATCACTTTGAGACAAGATGCTCCTAATTTTAGCAATATTCAGGTGGAAGAAAGAAGTTCTAGAGATTTATTTTATGTACGATGTTAAGGAGATGTCTCGGTCAAAGATAACTCCAAGATATTTCACAGTGATTTTTAATTTAGCAGGTTCTCTCTACTGGTACTGAGTGATGTTTGTGGGAAACCCTGCAGGAAACTGTATTCATTTGTGAAGCCTTAGGCAGAGCCTGAGGATGAAAGAGGAAGACCTTCTGTGGTCTTTGAATGTATAGACCAAAACACGAGGTGACTTTGTGCTGCGAATAATAATTTACAAAATACATTTAGTGAGCACACCCTCAGGAGGAGAGTAAAATAAAAAGGCAAATATACACGATTGAAGATTAATGAGTTCAATGCAATGTATTATTCTGCGAAATCAAATAAGCCTGAGGCTTCTCATTTCAGATTGCCCGCTCTTTGATAATTTCAAATAATTACCATATTATGAATTCATAGCTCCCTGCATGAAAATGTTGCTCTGCAGACATTGTTCTTTCTCTCACATCAGTATAACTTGGTGTTATGATGAGAAAACAGAGTTTACATGTTGTTTTTTTTACAACTCTTTTAAATAAATGTCATTTCTGGTGTTTGTCTGGTTGCACTTTAGGACTGCAGGCATGCTCCTAGAAGCCGCTGTTGCACAACTAAAGAAAATTTGTTGTTCTAAACTTAAAATAATGTTTAGTTTTTAGTGGTTTATCAAATTATACAGCAGCAGTCATTTTTAATGTTTATGTCTCATCATCTAACTTCATAAAGGCCATTATGACTTTAAAGGAAGTCAGTTTTATTGGTGTCTCTGTAAAGGCTTTTAATCATTGTTCTCTTTGGCAGTGTGTGTCTTTAAGCACCATGATGGAGGACTTGGGCATCTCCCTGCAGTGCTACAAAGGCATTCGGAGAAGGTCGCGTCCACACAGCGCAGCAAGGTCAGCTTGCATCTTCTGTCAACCCAAACTTGCTGCAAAGAGGGAGGGAAGGAGACGGGACTCCAGCACTTGAGCTATGAGAGACTGCTGTATGATTGCTTTCCACTCGTACGATTTATTGTATTTGTGGGCCGTGGAATGATGTAAAGTTGTTTCCTCATCAACCCTATCTTTATACTGTATGTATATGGATAATACTGTACATTGAGTATTATTTAGATGTAGTTCACTCAGTCTCGGCCTTGTATCAGCATTAAAAATATTCAAACGAATGACTAAGAAACTGATTAACAGAATGAAAACTCTCACAGTAAAAAAAACATTTCTGTTCCCTCATGGCTGTAGTTCACTGAGCAGTTTGCAGAGTTGAATCTGCACACACTTTATAGATATTCCCATTGTATGTAAGTTCACAAATTTTCAGAGTAAAAAAATTTTTTTGCATTTTTTTAAACTGTTGTCCCATTTATTGTTGTTGTTGTTGTTGTTGTTGTTGTCGTGCTTGACAGTGTGTGTGCACATGTTTCTTTGTGTGCATACTGGCGGGTATGAAAGCAGCTTCAGAACAGATTGCTGAGCCAACCCTGGCCAGTGAAAAGAGATAAAGACCTCTAAGGAAAGTCAGGAGCACACCTGCTGTTTTATACCCTTCAAGCACCAACATCACAGACATCAAACCCTTCGCACACACTCACACAGATGCACATAGTCTCACAAATGCTTGTGATCATGAAATATTGTGGTCTGTGCACCAGAGAAAGGATATGATACAGAGGGAGGGAAAGAACAAAATGGGAAGCTGTTTTTTTAAGTGTGAAATTCTCAGGAGGTCAAGGACAAAACACAATTTACCTGTTCTCTAGCAGTTTTTCAACAAGTTTTTTCTCTTCAGTTTGCCATTGTTGAAGTTGAAAGCCTGATGGGAAATCTCCTCTCCAAGTAGTGACAGTGGATCCCAGTGTATGTGCACACTCACATTGACTTTTGTCTGAGTGTGTTTTTGTATATTCTGTATGTAACTTACAGAAGATTTAAGTTATTAGTTATGAAGGATGACCCAGGTTTGAGGAATAACTACTTAAGACCTAAAATCTTAAAAAGTTTAAACAAATTTTTTTATTGATCCCCTAGGGGAAATGATGGAGCTCTGAGCTGCGCTCATCAGGACTTGGAGCAGAGAAAATCAACTCTGACACTTGTGGTCGACACCACAGCTCAGCAAAGCAACCGACTGATTGTTATGAAATTAGTATGTATTTCTTTAGTTCTTCATCTTCCTCATTCCTTCTGCGTTCTGTGATTCATGCTACATTACTTGCTTCCACATATCCACAGGTTTGTTTCAGTCCTCCGAAGTTGACCTCAGGGTAAAATAAAATAATCAGATGAAGAGGAATGTAAGAGTTCACTCATGCTCCTTGACTCTCTGTCACCTCTTGATCAAATCATTTTATCTCATCTCCTCACCAGCTATGCTCAACAATTCTCCCCTTCTTTTATCCTACTAGACTTACTGCACACCTACACATCTGTCAGTGAACTGGAAGTGTACTATGTGTTCTTTCAACAAAGACTGTTAAACCCAACGCTTCAGTTTTCCTGACACTTTGGAAATAGCGTCATTAGTGAAATCCAAATCAAATAAAAAGTACAACATGTTCAAATGCACACAAAGGTACAAACTGTAGAGAGAGTAAACTGACTGTGAATGGAGCTCCTTAAGCATTAAATCTTAATACAATTCTTTATCAATAATGACTTTCAAAACTGACCTCTGATTCCCAGCTTTCAGAAGCTAATGCAATGACATTTCAAACAGGACAAGAGCAATAAATGGATAATTACTTCATAAGTTACTTGAGTCAGAGGTTTTCTTGTGACATTTGTGTCGGTGGATTTATGTGTGCTTGTTTGTGTGCATCCTGAGAGAAGTAGACCGAGCTTTTCTTAATCTCTTCATGTAATGAGTTTTCTCTTTTTTGTATTTAGATTAATTCTGGGATTGGTCTCAGTCCAATGTAATAGTGTTTGGTTGTCTCTAATCTCCTAACCCCATAATTCTTAATCAAAACCAAGGGCAGTATTTATTTATTTTTTTTATCATTATCTAATCCATCATGAATGAGGCCATGGATTACAATTCTGACCTTGACATTCTGCATGACTGAGCAGGACTTGTCTCCTTCCTAACCTAAAATGATCTCACCTGAATTCCCCTGTACTTGAGCAATATTTCTGAACACAGGTAAACTGTCTTCACCTGTGCACAGAAAACATCAGCAGGACTAAATTCAGACTGAGTAGGTTTGACGACCTTATTGTATAAAGGCGGCTGCATTATAAAAAAAAAATACATTTTTACTTTCTTCTAGAACTTAATATTTCTACCCATTCGTGTGCCTCATATCCCACACAGAAATCCTTCAAACCTGTCAAGTCGAGTTCACATATCACTACACAAAGTTCAAGCTCAACCACACATACAGTACAAATACAGAAGAATCATATCCACACTATGACTCCAGTATAAAAGAATGACAGGCGTTTGAGTGTGTCCCATCCATCACAGTGAGATGTACAGTCTCTGGGGCTGATAAGCCAGGTTCTGTGTCAACAGCCTGTCAATGAAGACAAACGAAGAGCAGGAGGACTCTTAGAGGTGCAGAGCATCATTTATCTAGCTCTCTGTCTCTCTCTCTCTCTCTCTCTCTCTCTCTCTCCCTCCCTCTGATTTCCTTTCCTTGCCTGCCCTCTGAAATCCTGGCTCTAAATAATTCACTGGTTAATGCTGTCATCTGCTGGTGTGCCGGTGAAATGTCCTAGTAGATATAAAATTATACAGATGATTTTTTTCAAAAAACCACAGAGACTTCTTTTTCTTTTAAAAGGCTTAAGGTTAATTTACTCTGTAGATTATGTAGTAATGTTGTATTCTCTTTTTTCTTTGCTGGGTTTTTGGTCTCTGGGTAAATTTTTCATATTTTATGTCATTGTGTATCACTTTGTGGTCATTTTGTGTCTGTTTCTGATTGTTATAAGATAAGGAAAATCCACATCACAACAGCAGAATTAAACATTTTTTAATGTTAAAAACAACAGACTTTATCTCGAATTAATCTGGAACATAGTAGAAAAATACAAAATAGATCATCCATCCATCCATTTTCCTGAACGCTTGTCCTCGTAAGGTTGCGGGGGTTGCTGGAGCCTAACCCATATCAATGTTATAAAAGTACAAATAACAAGAACTGTATTCAGTTCAGGAGGTGAGATACAATATGTAACAAAGTTTGTGAGCTTATAAGAAAAAACAACACTGAACTGAGAAATCCTGCAGATCAGTCTGTGGTTCACAGGTCAACTGAGTTTGTGGAAACGATGGAGACCTCGTGATTTTACAACTCTTTACAATTTCGTGTGACTTTTACTCTCTTTAGGTTTATTTTAGCTTTTTGCAGTCTTTTACGTTACATAAAAAGATGACAACAAAACAATCAATTCACACTCAGGACCCATTTGGTAATCCATTCATGCCACATCCTATAAAGCAAGAAACCCATGTTGACAACAAACTGTATGAAGAAGTTCTGATGAAGAATTTAAAAAAGCATTGACTCTGTTTTACTGCTTTACTACAGACACGTAGGGGTATTTTCTTCCTCAAGAGCTGTTATAACGAGATGTTCATTCTGAGCGACTGCCTCATTGCACAGCTATTGCAAAGTCAAACACCATCCCAGCGGCATGACCGTGTCACTCAAAACAGTGCTGGAGCTATGGGCATTTTTGCGGGCTATAGTCATGTCATCTGAGACATTTAATTGGGCCCGGGCTGCCACAAGGGGACAGCGGACGGCATTCCTCCATTGCCTGCTCCCTGTTGTGTTGCTCTGCTCCGCGTGGCTGCACTCCGTGGATAACATGTCCATGCACACGCAAACCTGAGCTGCTGACTGACACCAGTGTAGTGGACTCCTCAGCTATATGGCAAAAAAAATCAAACATCTAAATACAAAATAATACAGTTGGAGTCTGAACTGTTGGAGAGGTTGTTTGGTGTATTTTGCGCAGGGACGCAACGGCTGAGGGACGTGTGCTTCTTCTGAAGATAAATCAGCTGTGGTGTACTGAGGACAACAACCTGATTTTAAACTACTTTTTGGACGGAATTTCCTCGCTCGGTTCGTTCTGCTTCAGGTAACAATAACCTGTTGACTCAGATGGGTCATTTTTAGCTATCCAGTGCATCCTGGAGAAAGTCCATATGTATGGAATATACGCTCTCCATCATATGCTTATAGAGTGTGTGCAGCATTATATAAGAATACTTACTAATACTGCCATGTGATATTTCACCCTCCTCCCACCAGCTGAGAGACACGTTATTAAAGGTGTTGTAGAAGGTCGTTAAAGCATGTTGTGTGGGACAGAGGGTTTACTGGGGTTAAAGCAGACAAATACCTTGATATAAAAAGCCTGTACCTTCAATGGGGGAGGGGGGGGCACGCAAGATCCAGACCTCAGGCCCAGTCTGTCAAAGCCCCCTAATTATTTAATCCCTCTGCAGCTCAAAATGCATGATGAAACTGACTGGTGTGCGTGTGTGTGTGTGCTGTATTAATAAGGCTTCATGCTTTCCTAGGTGTGGTTTAATCACATCGCTTTATTATTCCAACCTAATAATACAAAGCAATAAAAAGCATTGACACCAATTAGACATCAAGTTAAGGCTGAAACTGTAACTACTGATTCATTTTCATATTGTTTTATACATACATGCATTTTTTGTTCATTAATTAACCATACTGTTCTATATAGTGTCATAAAATGCCTTTTACAATTTCCCAGAACATGGCACCATCTAATCATTTGTTCTGTCCAGGCAACAGTTTAAAACCATACTAATCATCACAGAAAAGAAATTTATTCATTTCATGAGAAATCTGATGAATCTTTGATTAGATTATTGAAACTGTTCAGTTTCTTGCGAATTGATTAGTCATGTCATTATTATGTCATCACTCGTCTTTCATCAGATCCTTTGGATTGTGCTAACAGCTCTGTTTTGTGCCTGTGGCCTCATGAAGGCATAAATGATCACCTCAACCAGAAGAGTGTCTCCTGATAAATCTGAAGTTAGAATCGCCTTCAGCCTCGACAACACATCGGGTAAACACACTCCCACACGCAACATGGACTCACTTCACATGCAAATGGTGACGCACCTGTCTTTCAGCATTTATTTATTTTGAGTGTAGTTAGACCTTTTACTCAGTTGTACTCATGTCTACTTTAACTACATTTCCAGTATGTGTGGAACACAGAGATAACATTCTTCCCACCATCCCACAGTCGTGATGCAGCACTCCCCTTGCATCCTACCACTTGAACTGTGTTCATTCTTCTAAGCTGTAGCAGAGACAGGTGCTCCCTCTATTTCTGTAGGACCACAGCATATGTGGCGGTAACTGTGCACTTGCGAGATGCACGTGTGTGCACCCTCACAAGTGATTGCACAGCTGTTGCTGTGAGTGGTGGTGTCCTATTAGTAATAATAATTCATAATTCACTTAGTCCCTACGTCTTCCACTCACACTCAAAGGTCTACCCTACCTATAGTGATAGGTGCTGCCTGTCATGATGTTTTACTGCAGTGGGGCCAGGCGCTGGGATGGCAGCTGCAGCTATGCAATGGCAGAGTCAGGTTTCCCCTCTAATACTAACAGTGTCCTGCTGCCTGATTCACTGTTCAGCTTTTAGAACACTGGCCTATATTTATAAACAGTTAACACTTCCAGTCCTCCTCCACCCATCTCTGATCCCCTCTTGTCTTTCTCTTAGGAAGTGAGATGAAGGGCTGCAGTAGAAACAACACACTCAAATCTGGGCAGAAATACACAGAACATTAGGACTGACACAGTGGGATCATCCTTAAGGCCCATCGTGACTTCATGCCAGACATGGATATAACCCCACGCTGTGTCCATCTTAAGCATTAGAACTGTATTTATTCCACATCATAATTGGCCCCATGGCTGCAGGCCGGCCCACTAATACTCCTGCTTTTAGAAGGTTGCATCATCGCAGGATTCTCCACATGTGTTCCACAACTCCAGGGGGACATTACTGGCAAGGCAGAGGCTGGTGCAGACAACCTGCCTGTTTCTGTCCATCTGTCTGAATCCCATTTCTGTTCATACATCCAGCCTGTCTGTTCTTTCTGTTGTCTGTGTTTGTCTGCCTGCTCACCCCCTTTATTTTTATCCTTCATATCTTTCAGCCTGACAGGTCATTACTGCTTTTCAGTAAGGAGACATGGCTCATTTAGTGTTGTTATGTTGTAGTGTCATATAAAGCCCCCTATAGTGTTTCATTCTGGGCCTTTTATGAAAGGCATTAACGCGACTGCCTGTAGGTTAGGAGGAGTCACTTGACTGTACACCAAGGGCATACAGCAAACGACATTAAACTGAGAGGACATTAGGCACAATATTGATTTACCAAATGAAGCTGAGATTACACTTCAAATGGAGGAGGAATGAGTTCCTTCTTTTCTGGCAGAAAGTGATTAAAGTGTGCTTTAAAAGTCAAAGTGATTAAGTGTGCTTTAATCACAATAAACATTTTGATTTATTTAGGGCTTAAGAGAAACCTACAGAAAATAGCAAACATTTGAATGTAAGACTTTTACTTGTCGCTGCATTTTTCTGATTTGAATTCCACCCCTGCAGAAAACACACAATGTGCTTCAGAAACTGGTTAGCAGTGAAACATACTTTTAAATCAAAAATTTAAAGTGTTGCTATCATTCACTGATTGTTTTTTTAATGTCAGAGGCTGTATTACACTATCATTGTACTTGTTATTCATTCTATGTTTTGTTGTTTATTCATGGTTTAGTATGCGCCGTCTCACATTTTATTAAATGATTTTAAGAGATTATCTTCCAAAGTTTTAGTTGTAACTGAAAATGTCTTCTATTACAATAGATGTTAAAGATGTGGAGGAACTCTCTCAGACTTTCCCGGACCTTGAACAGCGGTTACAGGTATTCAGTGCACACAATAGCATCACATTACACTGAACACACATCTCTCCACAAAGTAGCACAAGAGAGGAGAGAAGTGCTGGTAAAGAATAGCACTGCATGTCTTTTCATGGTCAATTCTGAAGATTTGTGGTCGAGTACAATTATGTGGTATATATACATATTCGCAAGCAAAAAGACTCAGCGAAATCCTTCTGGAAAGTAAACAAAGATAAATAGATTTGTTATAAATGAGTAGGTCACAAATGAACCTTATTAAAAAATAAACTTTGGAATAGGCTGAAGATACTGTATGAAAACCAACAACAAGTCTCCTTCTGATAAGTGTCAATGAACAAAACAATTTTTTCACTGTGAGTGTTTGCTCTTAGTGTTGTCATTGAATTATCCTTTGGTAAGTGTCAGTGCCAGGTCAGTGCCAAGTGGTTGAGAGTATCAAATGACAACAGTAGTAACAGACCAGTGAATGGTAGCTGCAATACTTTGCATTGTATTAAAACGAGTAACACGATTGTTATCTTACATGTGGCATAAATATAATTATGCTAAGCTCTTACGTGCTATCTTCAAGCACAGTAATGTAATGTTTTAGCAGTAGTAATATTTGCAGCTATAGTAATTTTAGACACCTGGTCATTACTTTAGAAAATACTCACATATCACAAATAATAATAATCATAACATAATCTTTTTTAAAGGATTTTAAATGAGGGCTGGTCTTTATAACAAATCAGAAAAATGTATTATTTCTGCATGACAGGTAGGATTTAACATACTCTTTTTTAAAGGATTTTAAATGAGGGCTGGTCTTTATAACAAAGCAGAAAAATTTATTATTTCTGCATGACAGGTAGGATTTGCAGCTTCTTATCGGTTGAATTTTATAAAACTAATACCTGGTCAGAGCATAGTGGATTGATTTGATAGGATTGATTGTTAGTTTGATCCCCAGAATTAATTGACAAAGTAATTAGCAGATGATAAACACTGACAACAGCTGATCAATTAGCTGACCTACAAATGGAAGCATTTGTAAAGTAAAAAGAAAAACGTTAGGTTTCAAATGCATTTTTGGTAGCAGCTTAGGTCCAGGTTTTGTACTAATAGTGTTACTTGTTTTTTTCATCTCTCTGATGTCACATACTAGTATAGCTCTCTGTCTGGTCTTTTGCAGCCAGTACCTCCCTGTGTGTCTCTGAGAGAGAGTGTTCAGGTGTACAAGGAACACTGCAGGATGGCCAGAGAGTTCCACCAAGTCAAACATGAGATTGCCGTGCTTGAGGACCGCAAGTAAGGACCTACACTTATCTGAATCTGCTCTCTAACATGTTTTGTTAAACTAATGAATCAGATATGATCAAAATTTCAATACTGGCACGGTATTAAATTCATGAAAGCCAAGTGAGATTTATAATACTAATAATGTAATGTTGTATAAGCATATTGGATACAGCAAAAGCATAAACACTGCTAGTGTGTGCAATATATGACAATATATATATGGACAAAACTGTCCACCAGGTGGCACATGTTAGTAGCTTTCATACAGCATTAAGCACATGACCTCCTGAGAGCACTTCCTTTAAGAGAATATTTTTAACAGCTGGCTATGTGTGACTTGAATTTTGGATGTATGTTTTAATATTACATAATATAATATGTTTTAAATTAGAGACAAGATCAAGTAGATGTAATGTTTGTTATACAGGAATGAGTGTGGATGTGAGAGTTATGCTGTGTGCACTTGGTGTGTTCGTTCACTCTGGTTTATTCGAGATCACATTTGGGAAAAGAAGAATCTTTGCTGATGCATATAATATTAGAGTAACTGCAATCGTCAGGTGTAAGGGAGTGTGACCTGCTGGAGGCTTGAATGGACATACTGGTAGCCTACTGTAATGTATATCCTTCCATATAGGCAGGGTGTATAATACACACACACAAAGTGTATACTGTCCCCTGTGTGCCCACCAGCTGTGGGTAGTCTTAGCAGAGGGATTTTGTAGTCCCTTTTCAGTTACCCCACCACCATACCTACATGCACAAAGAGACACACACACACGCAACCTACACCACTTGGCAGTTCCTAAATAGAGAACAACAGGCAAAATCTGGTGGGAGTACAGTCTTTAGTTCAGATAAGAACATGATGAGTCAGAAACTCTTGGTTCTCTTTTTTCATGCTGACGTTCATGTCACTATCCACTGACACGTACACACACAAAGACACATTACTAGTAAATTGAGCTGCAGTAGTGATACCACAAAATGTAATTTTGCTCCAGTATTATAGACAGTATACAATATCACTGAGCGCATAGAGGAGGGATTTTTCTAAATTCCCTCTCTCAACAAATAGGCCTATGTACTGTAGCACTGAAGTCAACATACCTAATCTATAAATTCTATCAATTTGGACTAAAAACTAGATTTCTTTTCAGAGCCAGTCAAAATGATGACTATCGATAAAATATTTTTTTTATTGATATTAAGCAAGATGTAGTCAGGCCTATTATTGTTACCTGCCAGGTTACACAAACAGATTACACAAGAACTAAACTCATTGTGAAAGTGTTACTTTAAAACATCCATAAGTTCATATTAGGGGCTTTGCATTTATTTTTTTTGTATATTTAAGAAATTACATGAGATCACTTCTTAATATTTAGCTTTCAAATTTGTGAGTACAGTTAATCAAATGTTTTTATTTTTTCATTATAATCTGCTTTTATGGACACATTGTGGTACACAGAAAAGACTAAATGATAAGGGAATTAATTGATAAGGGAAATAAACGAAGGGTGTTTTTTTGTACAGATTTAGTCTAAGATCTGGTTTCTGAATGAATTCTTATGAACTGAAAAAAGATCTCCTCCCCTTTTTTTGGCTCTCTTTGTCACATGCATACACACACAAACTCACATTTCAGTATGTGCACAAACATGTTTCAGCTTGCTCCTAGTCAATGAAAAAAAAAAAAAAACCTCAAGGCCATGCTTCTGAATAAATAATCTTTTATAGGTCATTGTGGTTTGCCTCCAGTTCAAATTGCCAGTTTAAAAGTTGCATAAATAAAGTTTAAACCAATTATATATTAGTGAAATCATATATTATAGTGACCCACCATTTTTGATCATTATTCTAGATTTATAACAAACATTAGGTTTACTGTTTTGGAACTTGTTAGAGGAATGTGTAAAAACTAAAAATAGACTGAGTACATGAAGACACATATGTCATAGTTTCCATTAAAGCGTTATTTAATATTTTTATTTTACTGTCTCTTCCTTGTGGAGCTGGTCTTTCAGGAAATGAATTCTCTGAATCTCGTTTCAACACGAAGAGATGGGATGAATACTGTAACCAAAGGCTGTAAAGTATAGTTAGCTGATTGGTCATGATTTGCCAGCTTCAACTTAGCAAATTATGTTTTAGAAAAAGAGGCTTTCTCTATATAAATATAAGATATTAAGTGCCATAATAATTATAAATTAAATGTGTTGTTTCACTCAATGTTTACGATCCATGATCCCTCCTCATATATATGACTGTTTTTTCTATAAATGGACAATTACAAATTAAAAACACGTAACTCATTTCCTAATAAATATTTAAATACAATCATCAAAAATCATTGTTATGACAAACATAACAAACGTGTATATAAATTAAAACCGAATGTATATCGTCAAAGAAATGAAGAGCATTTAAATCACTTAGCATTGCAACCTCCAGCTAATGAAAAATACAAAACAACAATCAATAAAACTGCGTAGTCATTAAAGCTTCACACACAATAGGGGTTGTCGAGTGGAGACTCCTCTTCTTTGTTGACGCTGCTGTTATGTGACTTGGCACTTACCGGCTGTAACATGACACTGACATTCACACACTCCGAGGCGTGAGGCCATGACACACATGTTGCACAAATACAGTACGTGTGTGTATACTTACACAGATTTTCAAAGTCCAAAGATTGACCGCTGTTTGTCTGGCAAAGTCAGATGATTCTGCCGAAACACCTCTGTTGTTCTTTTTCTTCTTTCTTTCTTTTTGTTCTTTTCTGTTCTGAGATTTTCTTGCATTTTTGTCGTCCTGTTAAAGTTGTTTTTTTGTTGTTTTTTTCTTATCTGATTCCAGGGTCTAACAGAGGGTTTTGTTGTGGAGCAGTTTTCAAAGCCCAGTTAGGCAAAGCTCACATTTGACTTGAAGCTAATTCTAGCTGATTTGGTCTTACATTATTTGTCTAGTTTGCTTTTACACAGATGTGAAGCACTTGGAGTTACCATTGTGTATCAAAAGTGCTATATATAGAAAACTGACTTAAATTGACTTGACATGTACATACAGTACAAGTTCACAGTCCACATGCTCTAAAGGCACCAGAAATACTGTTGCATCAAAACAAGAAGTGAAAAATGTCAATGACATGACATGAACATAACATTATATATGTAACATTGCAGGGCACTGAATTTAGTCTTCAGCCTCTAGCCCAGTAACCAGAAACTGCCAAAAAGGTCAACTTCCTGAAATAAAATAAATACAGAATTCAAGAAGAACTGGAGAAATGAGGAATGTTGAATAATCAAAATGAGCAATGTAGAAATCTTCACTTACACTGACAATTACACATTGATGCTGGTGGAGATTCTGCTACACATAAGCAATTTGTTACAACAGTTAGACAGTATGTTCATATAGTAATTTAGTTCTTATATTATGAAACACCGCGACCCGATCTCAGATAAGCGGTAGATAATGGATGGATATTAAGGAACAATTTATACTGAGCATCATGGACATTTAACAGTAATTGACCATGGCTACCAAATGTCCTATTTAATAATTCCATAGTAGTTTTTTTTTTGTTGCAAAACAACAAGCAGCTGCGTTTTTTTTTTTTTTCCAAGTTCAGGCCTTCCTGTAAGTTTACATTTTTTCCATTGTTATTTTGGCCTCAGTGGTTTCCTCCCACACAGAAACAAGACTGCTGGAGACTGTAAATTGCTCATAGGTACGAATGTGAAAGCTTGTCTGGAAACTTGCTTTCTCTGAACTGGGAACTTTTTATGGGTGTGTTTGTATGGGTAAGGTGAACAGTAAACAGTATGGTTTCACTACTGAAGAGGATGAAGCTGTAAAACAAACATGACTTGACAATCTATCAATTGTAGATTATATGTTTTTTTAAATGAATTTTTTTCACCCCTGCTAAATCTTTATCTCACTCATCCATCCAGGCGTAAGTTGCTGGCAGACCTGGTGGAGGATGAGAAGGTTGCCATGGAGATTGCCCGTCTTGAGGAGGAGTTTCGGCATCTAACAGAGGAGAACCGCAACTTGGTGACTGTCCACAACGAGCGTGCTCAGCAGCTGGAGAGGCTCTGCCTGACCAATCAGACGAGGCAGAACTCCTCGTGACCTCTGACCTCCACAGAACCTGAGCCCCCCCAGACATCCAGCTGACACCAGTCCAGGAAAGCAACCGTAAATAAAGGCTACAAAACTACAGTCTGTGAATCAGCTAATTACACAGAAAGGAGCCTTGTTTATTCATGTCTGAGTCACTTCTTTGAACCGCAGACCTACTGTCACCATCGGTGTGAAGTTGTTATAGTGATTCTACCAAGCTATGGCAAAAGGCAACTTGTCTACTGTTCTGCTGTAGTACTGTTATGTAATTTCTTTGATCTTGCTGAAATTTGCTGGTCGCCATTGCAATACCTGGCAGTGTATATTTAATCGGTTTCAGCTGCTGTGATATAGCCAGATGTTCTGATATCTATGTCAAGTCCTGTGGAGAATCAGATGTTTTACCTGAGATCTGTGGAGGGAGCCAAAGGTGATATGATGTGGTCCAAATGTATTTTGAAGAGTATTTCCCCCCATCTCCCCCCTCCCACTCCCACACTACCAACCAAAGTCTGTCAAGTTCCTGTTATGGTAAAAAGGAAATGAGATGAATGTTACTCAGTGTTAGGGATCAGGAAATTATAGCCATTTGTGAAGAACAACAAAAGAAGCAGGGTGCTTTACCCATTTCATAATAGCTATGTGCTGCAACGCAACACTGTAAGAACTGTACATTTTTGATGTAGCATGCCTCACTTACCTGTGTAGTAGGGAAGTGTATAACAAGCTAAAATGTTTGTCATGCACATCTAACAATAAAATGTATTTTATTTATACACCAGCATCAGTTCCTTACGGCAGTTTCATTTCTCCAGGCTGCTGCTGTTGTGTTTGTTGTGTGTGCTTCATCATGCTATTGCACCACTTCTATGGAAAAAGGAACTAGATTGTCGTTTTGTTTTGTTTTGTTTCTTTTTTTTTTTTTTTTTTAATGAGGAGATTAGCTCATTCTGGAATTATGAAACAGTCACCTGATTGGCCAGCTTGAGTCTGGCTTCCCTATTTCTCCTTGAAAACATGTGACATTGGTAACAGTACTAGTGACAATAATTCCACTCTGCTGTGCTTTACTGCCTGATAGCACAGCTTATAATGAAGGCATTTTCTTTCTACATAACTCATATGAATTTTTTTTTACTACACCCTTTTTATTCCAGTATTGATGTTTGGTATCTGGAAAATGTACAGTATATGAGGACACATTTTCAGTTATACTTGTTTTGTACATGAGGTACTCTTTTACAGCTACAAACTCATTGTGTCTCTACTAGCAGGTCATGCTCACTCTCTCTCTCTGACACACACACAAACACACAACAAAGGAGAGTTGAACTGAGCTCACAGAAAGATTTGCTGCTACCTGGAAAACCGGCAAGACATGCTACGACATTGACCTACAGAGAAATATTAACCTTTAGAAGTTAATAAGGTTTTTATATTAGCCGCCTTCTCCTTGCAACAGGTCAGTTTCTTTTGTCTTCACACTCTTCTTTTTTTACACAACTTGTTCTCAAAATACACTGCAGTCAGTTGGGTAAGTTCACACTAATCTAAATCTAACATCACAGACATTAGACGGAATCCTGTTTAAGCACTAGGTTTGTTTGCAAATCTTTAGTATAATCTCTGAATTGTATTCAGTGTAAATCTCTAATGAGACTTTCTGGGAAAAGCTTGTTAGTTTACTTGATCCGAGGGTGGGATTGGTACGGACAGGAAAACTGCTTGCTCATCCTTTATCAGCAGGAGTGCATGAGTCAGCGCTTGCTCTGTTACACCCAAGAGTTGTTGCAACACACGCTCTCCCTCTACCGCTCCCTCCCTCCCTCCCTCCCTCTCACATACTCACAAGCCATATGACTGAGTCAGGCTCAGTTTTTAGTTTGCAACAGAGTAGAGATAAGGCTTTCTGGGAAGCGTAGTCAGACTGAACAACATTCCATTTAGAAGTACAACTATGTGTGCTCGACAGCCGGGACTTTCTTTGACACTCTAACACACTGGGACATGTTAAGTTCAGCTGTGTAAGGTAGGCATGTTTTGTTATTTTAATGTGGAACTTGAATCCTGATAGAGGGGATTTGTTAACTCTAAGTGTGTGTTTTTGTGTGTGCATGTAGATGTCCCCTATGGTCATGGCTGCTTCCCAGTCGTCAATGTTTACCTTTGAGTCTACAATGCATTCCTCCCATGTGCTGCGCTGCCTGGATGAGCAGCGTCGCCAGGACACACTGTGTGATGTTACAGTGGTAGTGGAGGGTCAGAGTTTCAGAGCCCACCGCTCAGTACTCACTTCTTGTAGTGAGTACTTCACACAGAGGATCTCAGCCCTCACGCAGCACGGCGTGGTCGTCACTCTGCCACAAGAGGTGAGACGTCACCTGACATGCAGTTAGAAAGTAAAGCAGAAAAGCAAAAGCTGTGCTGTGCTGCCTCTCAGCAAGTTTGTGTGAAAGTGAAGAGAAGAGTGTGAGGTGTATTTCCTGAATAAGTGCTGATAAGGATTTAAGAAGTCCTGAAGTTAAAAAGAAGTGTCCAACCAGTCAACAGGAAAATATTAGCTTTTGGATTTTTCTGCTGGTTTAGCCAGTAACTAAGTTATTTTAAATATTATTTGTGTGTGTTTTTATTTATTTTAAATTATTTCACAAATACTGTTTCTTTTACAAAACTAATTTGCATTAACAAGGTTTTATAAATTGGAGGACCTGCTAAAACATCTGCAACTATTCTTCTGCAAACAATTTTTTTATGTACCAGCTATGAAGCCAGCACAATTAAAACATCTGTCTTCTTTCACAGGTGACAGCTGCTGGCTTTGAACCTTTGCTGAAGTTTGCCTACACATCCAAATTACATTTTAGGAAAGATAATGTCCTAGAAATACGTAACTCTGCTTCAATACTCGGCTTCAGAGACTTAGATGAGGCATGTTTTGAGTTCCTCCTCCCCAAGTTCTTCTCAAGCAGCAAAGCCCCTTTTACTAGAAAGACCTGTTGTAAAAAGAAATGCAAGAGACGATTACCAGAGGGCAACTATGGCCTAAACTCTGACGATATATTGTTGGATAAGAAAGAAGTAAAACCAGTTGCTGACTCACCATCTCAGGAGGAAGTGGCTTGGCTCTGTAACAAATCAGTGACCAGCAAAATGGGAAGTCAGAACAGTACGGGCACACTTACGCCTGTACCTGAAGAAATAAAAAATGGTTTTATGCAGTGTCCAAAGTATCGCAAGTTCCAACTGGCTTGTGGGAAGGAAAGTTGTGTTGTGGGGAAAAGTCTGCATAATGCAGTAAAAGTAATCAGCGATGACTGTGGTCTGTCGTGCATGCCCTGCTCCAGCAGTGTAAACAGTAGGAATAAAACTGATAATGACTTCTCTAGAAATTCAGCCTCAGATTCCACCAGACAGAGCAAAGAAGGGACTGATAACGATCCATGCAAACCTGAAATACATGACAAGGTAACTGAGGAGAGTCTCATGCAGGCTCAGGACAGGAGAGGGGAGGTTCATGTGGTTATGGAAAGACAGGAAAAATGGGATGAAAAGGAAAAAGAGACTGATAATTTGAGAACAGCAGAAAAAATTGAGCAAACTGCTGGATTTAGATGTTTGGACAGATCCGACATCAAGGGTGTCTCTGTGGGATCCAGCATAGTGTTGGGTTCAGGGTCATCAGGGTTAATATTGCGCCATTGTCCCCTGAGAGCCTTAGCTGACTGCCATGCAATACCAAAGTCAGTGGGGCAGGAGATGTTCGTCATGGACACTAAAGAGGACAAGAAAACAAAGTACCCTGGTACACTAGAGACAGTTTTCATTCATCGAAAGGCAGATGAACAGCAAGAAACTGAGGAGAAAGGGGCAAAAAATGCCTGGGAAGAAAGAGGAAATGGAGAACAAACAGGCACCGTGGAGAGAGTTCCCCTATTAGTAAATAATGCCAGAGAGAAGAGCACCAGCGAGGTGGCTAAGAACCTGGCCAAGCCTTTGGAGTCTGATGTGGGCATGTCTCAGGCAAGCATCCACGACCCTGATGTTGGAAGTTCCTCTGAGACAGGGAGTGAAAAGGTCCAGTGCACATCTTTAGAGTGGCTGAAGCACTACAACATCAGCCCTGCCAGCTCCACCTGTCCCTTTTTCCAGGATTTGGACCAAAGCAAATGTTTTTGGAAACAATCACGGCTGTCCGAGTGTGAGGGGGCATCTCAGTCAGGAGTATCATCACTAAACTCAGGAGAGGATGGAGACTCAGAGACAGAAACAGAAGGGGACAGTGAGTCCTGTGCAAGAGAGAGGGCCAGACAGGTGAGCCTGTGCAGCTCTGTTCTGTTCTTCTATATCTCTGCTGTGCTGAAATTTACCTGCGTCAGTAAAATCACAATAACTGTAGATTAGCCCCTCTGATACGTCTGTTTTAGATAAAACTTGTAGGACTTTATTTTACGCACAAGTTAGTTTTCATGCATCAGAGAGTAAAGAGACCATAATTAAAAGTTAAATATTCACCACATAGAAGCGATAACCTGTGTGTGTGTGTGTGTGTGTGTGTGTGTGTGTGTGTGTGTATGTGTGTGTGTGTTTATGTGTGTGTGTTTATGTGTGTATGCGTGTGCAGGCGCCTGCATGTGTATCGTGACAATGTGCACGTGTCTTGGTAATTGGTTCAGAGTCCAACTTAGCTGAACTTGACACCTCAGCCTGTTGTGTTAGCAACGACAACAGGCAACACAAACAACAGGGTTGAGGAATCTCTCATGTCACTGTCCAGACTGACTATTTGGGTTTGACTGAAATTTCGAACAGTGTAGCGAGAATGAAAGCAAAACTAATGTCATTTTATTTACACTAGATAAAGCGCTACAGGATTTATACTGCTCCAATAAACTGGTGAGTGTACAGTGCTGGGAGGAAGTGTTTGCCCCCTTCCTGATTTTCCTGATCTTTTTTGCATATTGCCTACCTGATTCAAATCATCAAACAAATTCTAATATTATATAAAGATAACTTTAGTAGTCCTCGGCCAGCATGGCCGAGGACGGGGGCCCTGGCGTTCCGATCCTCGGTTGCCGAAACTGGCTCTTGGGACATGGAATGTCACCTCTC